>JAFMSR010001566.1:0-26675 GCA_022818135.1 Saxidomus purpurata
TGAAACCATAAAACAAAAGACCGCATGGCCAATGACCCAATTTGCTCAAACTGTGGCAAACAACAGAAGGCGTTAAACCGCTTTTATGCAGCTTATCATCAGTATAATACCGTATATCGGTTTTTTTCGCGTGTGTTTAATTTTCGCTATATTCGCGAGCAGTGAAAATGGCGAACTTTAGAATCAGAGAAAATTTAGTACAACATTTCGCGAAATTGTAAGTTCCGCATGCGTGTTATACATGTATCACGTTTAGCACGTTATCTTACATGAACTGTATAATTATCATATTAAATAAGGTGTCAGTTCTTTACATTACTTACCTGAATGCAATATTCGGTCAGGTGTTGAACACTAACCTCTAAAGATAATTGAGCATTAAAACAGTTGAAACCTGTAAAAACAATCTTCGCGAAAGTGAGAAAGTCAGTATCGATGCGCTATAAATACCATTCATTCAATGAACCTACATGATGTATTACTATGCATTGTTTATTTTAGCAAACAAAAAAACAAGCTGAGCAGTTCGAGATACCGGTTTATAGCACTGTCACAAAGTAATTTCCTTTCATTTATAAAACGATGTCATGGTTAATTTCCCCCTTGGTTAAATAAACGCGAAAATCAAAATCAACATTTTTAAAATCGCGAAAAATAGAATCGCTAAAATTAAAACAGGACCAAAATCGCGAAATTCGATGTACGCGAAAAAAAAACCGATATACGGTATTATGTTAAAAATCGAAAAAGTAAATGAGAAAATTCAACACATTTTTAACGAAAAGTGTCACATGAAGGGCGAAATCCCTAAAATAGTAGTTCAGTATAATGACATTACTAATAGAAGTAACTCTTTGGCACCAACAAAAAAGTGAGTCTGAAATCAAAGATATTCTGCAAACTGTTCTCACCGCACATATATCTTGTACGCCTCTGACGGAAGCAGAAAAACAACAGTTATGATGAGCAAACCATTCAGGCTAAAACGCAGAATAGGGACTGTACCCACGATACTCGCAGTTTCTTCAGTACTACGCGTCGAACGGACAGTGAAGAAGCGATTAAATAATTATAGAAGCGCAGGCGCTGTATACTAGCTACGTGATAACTAATGATTTATAGAGGTACTAATGCAAGTACAATACTAACAAAGATAACAGCCTCAGTGGCATATCCTGGAATAATAGAGGAACGGGTGAAGATGGCAATCAAAAGAGCCATGAACAACAGAATCTTATTAATAGCTTAGGCAAATATTTTGACATCATTTTTTTGCAGGAAACAAAATTAAATAAAAAATAAAAGACCCTTTAAGTTTAAGTTACCAAAAAAGCAGTTCTCTCTGTTAGACAGTGACTGAACTTCTTAGCAAAAATCTTTAACTGAAACACCAGGTGTACAAGTACAAGCAATATAAATCAAAAGTCATAATGCAATTTTCTACCAGTTTTTGGCCTGGGGACTGAAAGTCCCCAAGGCCTAAGTTAGTATACCACATTTCAAACCCTGCAAGAATTTTAGCCGTGCTATGTGCGAATAACAACTGTAAACATGCGCTATGCGAAAGTAGTGCAAGACAGACCAGATCAATCTTCTGTTTGAATGCCGCATATGATAAGAACATGTTACAAATAAAAATAGTACATAAAACTTCAAACGACTGCAGGAAGGTATATAGCTTACGGGCTGCATTACACATTTTTTTCTGTTTTAGAAATTAATGCGTTGTTAGCTGATTACGGAAGATAATCATATGCATATCACGGAAAAGTACGGATATTTACGGAAATTTACGAAAACGTACGAAGCTCGATATAAGAGTTTGTAGTTTGATTTTCAAATTTCAGATGTTATTTCATTGACAACTTTGTTATTTACGAACGATTACATATATATTTACCTAAAAATAAATGTCTCTAAAAAAAGATATAATTTACGTACATTCCCGAGAAGGAACTAACGTGATCAAATTCACCCGCCATTTATCGAGGACGCTGCATGTCGAGGCCCAGTGAACGGTTTCACGAATTACAACTACAAGGTAACCCAGAATCATTTTTGGTTTTCTCTGTTATACACATTGTACAGTACTGTATTTATATTTCATTGCTGGTATTGCTTAGTTTATTTCTGTTACAAGGTCTTGTCATTGGTACACAATAATTTTTGATCCACATCATCAGATCATATCGCTTGAAGTTGTACAAAGCGCAGATCGAATTATTTGTACTGGCTTAAACACTTTATAATGTTGACTATGTGATTATTTTTCATTTAACGTACATTTCATAATAAAACAAACTTCCCTGTCACCCATATATTTGTGAATCATTCATTCTGTGTCATATATTGAATTTCGTCCTCTGCACATTTCGACCCGCGCTTTAGGTAAGATTCAACGCAGAACACGTAGGTGAAAAGTTGTTTTTCGGGGAGTTAACCTATAGCCCCCAGGCCTTCAGCGCTCACAGCGCTTTGATTTTAATGAGTTATGGTCCCTTCTCAACTTACAAGAAAATGTTGGTGTCCTGATTTCGCAAGTTTGGTACAAGGTTTATAGGATAAAAAAGATACGGATGAAATGAAATTCTAGTATCGATCTACCATTTTTGCAGATGAGTACATATAAATTATGACTCCTTTTTTAATGTAATTTTTGCATGATCAGTATCTTTTGAGACTCCATCAAATTTGACATTTGAATTATTATAAATGTATTGTTACTGTAAGTAAAAAAAGCCAACATGAGTTTTGGGAAAAGCTATGGCCCACATTCAGTGAAAAAAGCAGTAGCGTGAACATTTTTGTAGTGTTCAATCTTCATGACCCACTGGCTGCCAAATTAGTAAGTAAAGTTAATATATAATATAAATAAAAATAAAAGCTTTTTTACTGTGGCCATACCTTAAGCATTCCTTAACATTTAGTAACTATTCACTTAATAACAATCAGCCTCTATAGGATGTCGGTTGCCTGATTCTCCCTAACTTCCCGACCCTGCTTGTCTGCCCTCTTTTGGAAATGGTGCAGGCAAACGCAAGCATGTGTTAGTCAGACTTTGCTACTATTGTTACTGTTAGCAAGTTTTTGCTCAGACTGCCGAGGTGATATGCTATCATTGTTTCTGTTAGTTGTCTTTTGATTGGACTGCAGAGGCAAGTGCAGGTCAGACATATCTTCCTTGTGCTTCAATGGTTCCCTGTCACAATTGTAACTTTTACTTACGGATACTGTTATACATGCACTTTCATCATTCTCATCATGCAGCATTACATGTGAAGAGCTGCATGGCAAGCTGCTGGGCTGCTGCCTGCTTGTTTTTTGCTGCATGTTTCTCATTCTCTTGCAGTTCTGAGAATGAAAAAACAAGTGTACAAATTATCAAAGCAATACTTCTAGTAAAACGTTATGTTATATACATGTAACTTGTACTATATACTAAGCTTATCATGGTAAACAAGTGTATACAGTTTCAAAGCAATCACTAATCAATAATTATTGAAGTAAAGTGGACCTAAACATAAAATGAACAACTTTACAAAGTTTCATTGCGATATCTTTAAGTTTTAACAGTCTAAAGGTACAGTACGTAGACTTATACATGGAACTAAACTGAATGGACAAAACAAATCCATTGTAAGTGACTATCATCAAACTATATAACTAACAAATGGAGCAACAATTAGATTACAATATGATGCCTCCCATTTGGAGCATTAAAGCTTGTCATGCTTTACACATATAACATGTAGTACTTGATTTGCCAAAAAGTTTTGTTTCAAGTTAATTGAAGATTATGTATACCTTTCTTTTTTTTATTGCTGGAGTAGTCATGCCTTTACTTGGGCTAGTACTGACAGCTTGCCCTGGACCACTCGACTGACCTTTTCCAGTTTTCACTTGCTTCTCCGCTCCTTTAAAACAGGGAATGAGAGTAAATTTCATTCACTGACACAATCACTAGGACAGTACACTGAACATGACATGACGATTTAATAATTATTATAAATCAAGACAGTTGCCAAACCATATTCAGGGTATGTTTACCTTATATTCAGCGGCCGGTATATGGTGTCTTCCCAAACTAAAATTTCTTTAAAATCATGCAGTTTTCCCTAAAAACGATAATTTACACCAGGTTTTTCACTTCCCCTTCTGACAATTATCATGCTAAAGTTTTCCCAGATTGCGGGCTAAACTTGGAATAGATAGATGTAGTTGTAGTTGTAAATTAATTAAAGTGTTGGGTAATAAACCACTTACACGGTGGTCAACTCTCCCTACCACCACAAAATATGGGGAAAGGAAACTGTGGGGTTTCAACTTCCGAGACGGTGGGGTTGTGAACTATAAACCAGACATGTGAGTATGAGTTTTGAGGCTAAAAAAATATTTCCCATGACGTGCACTCGTTCAAAGATATAATGCTGCATTTGTTTTCTTTTATAATTTCTGGTTGGACATCATTATGAAATATTGACCTGTATAAACTGTTTTATGATGTTAGCATATGTCCATTACGGAATAGACCACCACTTAATTTTCATGTAAAGTGCTGAGTAGATCGTGTTACGTATTTCTGAAGGATATGTCATACACACAACTGATTACAAACTATTTTAAAGCAATATTTCTTCAAAAAGTCTAAAGCATAACTATGTTATACCTCGAGGGACATGATGTGTTATTGATGAACACTAGTGATTCAAATAAACGAATAGTAACCAAAAACAATTACTGAATGCAAAGTATTGACACGAACTTTAATGATCAATCTTTGTAATGTGTACTCATTTGCAGTGCTTTGATTGACCTTTTACGCTTTTTAACAATCTTGTTTTTCCATAAAACAATTAAGGGATTAGGCCTCCAGTGTGTTTTATGGGGGAGGGGTCATTTATGAAGGAGGCTCAAAATCTCTTTCATAATTAAGTGATCCTCCACCCTCCCCCAAATCACAGGAGGTGTAATCCCTTAATTGTTTTATGACCCCTTATCAGATAAGATATTGTCAGATCAGGTGTCTTTAGACTGGACATTTAGTCCAATAAAGTAAACCTCAATTTTATTGACATGTAGAGAGATAATTGGTTTATTACTTATTTCCTGTTGTTTGTTTTTTAAGAATTTAGTTATATATTCTCTCTTAGTTCCCCATTTGCAGAAATAGCACAATTATTTTATGAAACAACACATATAATATAGCAACTGTATAAGTACAACGTACAGTTCTAAATCATTTTTAAGAAAAACGAAGAAATAAGTTATGTTTTATACAATGTACATATTTTACACTCTCTCGGTTGGCGTAAATGACAGAATACATGGCAGAAGTATGTATTATAAATATAAGTAAATTATACATAAACACTTTTACCCTGGTTTGTTCATACATATCTTACTTAGGCGAAAAATCAGACATTTATAGAACTTACATGTGCATATATTTGTCATGTTAAGTAGGGCGCTCTGAAATACCTTAGTAGTCAGATTCTTACTCGAAAGCGAAATATAAGAAAATGATAAATGTACTAATTGCGCTCAATTTACAAAATTCATGTAACTCTTAGCAGTACAACATAATTATATAAACAAAGCACCTTATGTAATTGATTAAAATTTCATACAATGTAACACAAACAGATAAAAGACTCTATGGAGTTCCAACACTTGTTGCCAGTCTGTTAAGATTTCTACGGGTTTTCCTAACATTGTAAGGTAGATCGAATGCCTGTTATTATATGACACTGTAGTCGTAATGCTCGTGTACAAAATCACAAAGTCTGATCCTAACCTCTAACAGAGCAGGGCAAGATATGACTTTATGTAAATGTAAGTTATCTGTTTCATGCATACACAAGTTCCAATTAACAATATCATTCAACGTTCTGCTATCTACCCAAACTTTTTCTATTGATCTGGCTTGACGTGGGGTGAATACACTTATAAAAAATAGCTGGTCTTATGTAGGGTGCAACCCTCTGAATAATTGAAATTCGTAATTATTTGCTATTCTGTTAATATATGCATTTTGACAGTATATAGCTTAATTTACTATAACAATTAGCTTACGCCATGATTTTTTGTTCGGCAAAACACCTGTGGTAATGTATGATAAAATGTAATCAAACAACCCATATTATACTAATATTACACATGTCTGTGATAATTCCTACTTGACTACTATTTCCTCTTACATACATTACCGAAATCACCCTTAAGTTTAGCATCCTACTGCAAGATGAAACTCCAAGATTTCTCAGATCAGAATCTAACCTCACCATCTGAAAACAGTCAAAACCATTCTAGAATGCCAAATATCCATATAAATGCTAGTGGCATAGAAAAGCTCCTATCTAACTTAAAGCCCCATAAAGATTGTAGGCCGGACAAGATTAAACCAATCCTACTAAGAGCTTCCTCGATAACCGCTCTCAATCTGTCATCCTAGACGGCACAACTTCTGAGCCCATATCCGTCCCCTCTGGAGTTCCGCAGGGGTCAGTGCTCGGACCCCTGGTCTTCCTTGTATACATTAATGACCTCCCACAAAATATAAAGTCCAAAGTCCGCCTATTTGCAGATGGCACTGCAATTTATATGTCACTTACTTCTGTCAAACAATCTAAAACCCTTCAAAATGATCTTAACACACTAGAAAAGTGGGAGTTGGACTGGGATATGGAATTCAATCCCACCAAGTGTCAAGTTATCCACGTCACAAGAAGGAAACATCCTTTACCATCACAGTACTTTCTACACAATACACTACTAGAATATGTTACCTCAGCTAAATATCTTGGCGTGGATATATCTAACGATCTCTCGTGGGACGCCCACATAAATAGGTCAACCAAAAAGGCAAATCAAACCCTAGGATTTCTTCGTAGAAACATAAAGGTCAAATCAACAGCCCTTAAGTCCATGGCCTACCAGACCCTAGTAAGACCCCAACTGGAATATAGCTCCGAAGTCTGGTCACCATACACCCAAATCCAGATACCAAATAGAAGAGGTCCAAAGGAGGGCAGCGCGCTGGGCTATGTCTGACTTTGGCCGGACTTCAAGTGTAACACAGTCTAAAATGGCGCAGGTTAGATCTCCGGCGCACTGACTCTCAACTGTCACTTATGTATAAAATTTCTAACGACCTGGTTGCAATCCCCATCCAAGGAAATCTCATCCCTCTAACTAGGAAATCCCGCCATTATCATCCCTTGTCCTACAGGTTAATCACCGCAACCACTGACTACTATAAGTACTCCTTCTTCCCTAGGACCATAGTCCTATGGAATAGTCTCCCACCTGATATTCCCTCCCTTCCTACCCTTGATCAGTTTAATGCTGCTGTAAGCTGCATTGATCATGCCCTACCATAACCTGCCTCCACCCCTGTTTTATCTTTTAATTATTAACATAATTATTCCCCCTTTCTCTTATTTTGACCTGTTTCTTTTTTTAATTCTTTTACTTTTATTTCTACTAACAGTCTTTGTGGCTTGACGCGCACGAAATTGTCTAAGTCCCTTTAAAGGGTTCGACAGTATAGGAAGATAGATAGAAAGTAAATTAAAAATAATTTTTGTCAGCAATTTATTTGGCATGTTACAAAGTCGTTCAAGAAATAACAATTTTCTCTTATCTATTTCGTATAGACTGATCGACCATCCTAGCAGGTTGTCAGACTATTCCCCCCCCAAGACAGTTCCTCCCAAGACGTTTCCTCCCAAGACTTTCCCCCCAAAATGGGGGTGAAATGTCTAGCAATATGAAGACTTTCCCCCCTCCCCCCCAATATATTTCAATATTATTAATAATTAAAAGAAATGTTTAAAATATAAATTTATGAATGAATATTTTTATAAAGATATTCTTTGAAGCAAATGAACACATTAGTGTTACTTGTATCATAATGATTATTTTGATGTAAACAGTATGATGCACCCATGTGTGATAAGTCATGTAAGACTATTTTTCCTTTTGAAATTGAAAAGTGTGTACGTTAAAACTACATTTGAGTAAAACTTACAAATTATACCGATATTGGAATGATGATAATAATAGGATGATAAAGTGAGTGGTACTACAAGTGTTATATTATGATCATATTCAAATTTAGACATAAAAAAATAATAATTTCATACCGTCATATTGAAAACTTTGTCTGAAATTAAACATATATATAAGTCCAAATTCAGCTCATATGATGCACATAAAAGAAAGCAATAAAATTTTGTTTAAATTATAATAATGGCATTTACCATACATCAATCAGTTACACTGAAATTGTCTTTTACACCTCAGCATGATCAGTACAATGTTGCTACAAACATTTGATACTTAACCATGATTAATTGTTTGATGGCCCTTAATTGAGCTTTAACACCTTTTAAGGTGTTGTGCAGTCATCAATTAATCACCCTTGATTAATAAGGTAACAAATAAGTTTAAGTACTGGTTTGTTGTCCATTGATTAAAATCAAAGGTGCTCATTTTTAAAATTTGCTTTTGGAATAACATATTAAAATAAAATTCATTTTGATACAAAATCTTTTTAAAACCTGTTTAAATGTAATAATTATAATGTTCATTATCTTATTGTGTCTCATTTTTTATACACTGTAACATTTTTGTCAAATGTGCACATTCATATGCAATAATGAATTTGAAAACTTGCTTGTACATCAAATAGGAATGAAATATGGGTTTAGAAAGGTGGTCGAGTGGTTAATGCTCTTGACTACCAATCCGGACTCCCCTGTTGGAATCCCGACTGGGAATTTCAGAGTTTCCGACCCATCTAGAGATGAGGTGGTTAGAAACCCAGAAGCAGTCTCACATGTATCGGTGTTATACACCGGGCATGTAAAAGAACCAAGGACTCTATTCGTAAAAGAGCTAGTGTCTGCATTTGTCTCTCTGCAACCTGTGTCTGTCAGGAGAATGGCAAGTTCAACCAAGAAGATATCCCAGGGTTAGCTTGGACTTAAAACAGTCAAAGGAAAAGTACTCTTTTAAGTCCCAGGCTCACTTTGAATTTACTAATATAATAAAGTAAATGTTATTGATGGGATAAAGCATAGAACCACTCTGAAACAATGTTGACTGTAAATGACATATGCCTTCATTTGTATTCAAGTTGTTACTTTAACTAGATTATCTATCTTTGTTTCAAGTTTAATATATTAAAAATTACCTTAATTTGTTGTGTCTATGTGATTTATGTTTGTCTTTAGTGTTGACATGTTAATATGAAGTAAATTAATAAATATGAAATATGCAACTTGTAGACACTGTCAAAAGTGTGGATAAAATGAAATTAAGCTTAAAATTTATTAAAATGTGAAGCATATTTTTGAATAGAACAAATACTACTTATTTTCAAAAGTAAGTTGCTGTCTTCATAGTAAATAAGATAATATTTTATAATCCAATTAACACCTAAGCATGCTAAGTGAAATGACAGGTGTCAATCACTGCCATTCAAAAGGTGTTGATTAAATCACAGTCATAAATAAACAGGTAGGCATTCTAATGTACTGGTACTGAAAATTTAAAACTAAAATTTTGAAATTTATTCACTGTTCATACAGTTAGAAACATTTTCTAACATGTCTAAAGCAATATAACATTCTTTGTTAAACTCTTTTGTGTCTTGAGTCAAATAATAAATAATAAATGTTTTTAATTACTAGTATATGAACAGTGTGATGCAGAAACTTTTTTTCAGATCAAATATTTAAGAAAATGTATATCTATCTTCTACAAAAGTTTCCCATTATATTTCATTCTATAGATATAATAGCTTATTGTTCTAGTTTTACAAAAGACGTACGATTCTTATTTCATCTTCTGAACAAATAGCGTATTTATAAAGTCCTGTTATAACTTATATTAAGTTCTCTTAATACTTCAGAACAGAACAGTAAAATCTTACTCAAAAGTGGCAAGTTAGTATCATGAAACCATTTTGTAACATGAAAATTATTTCTCCTCTGATGAATAATTGCTTTAAAAACCACAGTTAGACAATAACAGAAAATAACTGTCGTAATTTAAAAATTAGTGTGACGTTACTGCACTAGGAAATAAGTGTAGAAGTTATTTTCTAAAACACTTAAAAATATTATTGACAGTTTCAAAAACAATTTAAACCTTAAATACATAATATATCACTGTAATTAAGTGAATTGAAAATTGGGGGGGGGAAAGTCTTGGGAGGAAACGTCTAGGGGGGGAAAAGTCTTGGGAGGAAACGTCTAGAGGGGGGGGGGGAAGTCTTGGGAGGAAACGTCTTGGGGGGGAAAAGTCTTGGGGAGGAAAAGACTTGGGGGGAAAAGTCTGGAATTCGGTACATCCTAGCATACCTAAGCACATATTAGTTCTTGTTCTGGCGCTCAAGTTTTTGGATAACAGTAATTTGTCGTACTGATGCGCATCATTTAAGTACGTTTGCAGTTAATTTCGGATATTTGTAACAATATGTATAGACCTCATGTGTAAGCATATATAGGTCCATAAAGATCTACATGTATATTAAATATCATAAAAAAGATCATCATCGCAGTTTCACTGTACATCATATTGTGATATAGATCTACGGCCCCTGTTACCCTGTTACACTCGCTGTAAAACTCCGTATATGTGTTTAGATCCGCTCTATAAACATAGGCTCAGTGTTATTAAACGCTCTGGAAAAGCGTCTGCATAAGTTTGGAGTAAAATTTCCTGATAAAGAATTGTACATGTCAAGTAAACAACTTAAATGATCATATTACGGAAAAGTGCGTGTGCATTAAGCTGTTCTTCGTCGCAAATATTTCGGGGGATTTTGAAAATGGCTAGAAATGTACAGAAGGTAAATTATATACATTGTTAGCCTTCTAATTTATTATTCATTAATATTATCATCATATTATTACTATATTTTGATTATTATTATCGTATTTGTTCACTTTTGTAATATTTATGTGTGTGTATTTAAAAAAAAAATAATATTGACTATGCCTTAATGATAATTCTAATTTTAGAGTAGATTTAAGTAGTGTAAAAAACTGTTTACTTGAAATGTGCTTCTTTTAAAGCAGCCTAAGTTTTGTTTTTCTTTTTAAAATATGTTTGTCGGAAAATAGCTCATGAGCTAATGTTTGTTTGTCATATCTGACGGTAAATAAAGCTTCTTGTAAATAGTAAATATTGTTGTTGTTGTTGTTGTTGTATCTTGTACAACTAGAAACTAAGTAGCAAGTAGTAGGTGCACACAGGTGTTTCTATGCACAGCTATTTAACAATACTTTATTTGTACTAACATAAATTTGCCTATTAACATTGATTAAGTTTATATGCATATATTCTAGTTTAATGATGTAGCCTGTTTTCTGATTAAGTATGTTTATTTATATGCATATTCTAGTTTAATGATGTAGCCAGTTTTCTCATATTCTTAGTACAATATTAGAAGTGTTCCCTTCTTCCCCTCATATGAGTGATGGAGTCAAGAAAATCACATTTCTTGAAGGGTGAGGGGAGGGGAAACTTCTTAAGTTCGATGCCTACATTTTTTATCTATTTATTTATCTCTTTTTTTTTTTTTTTTTTTTTTTCTTCAAGTTGATCCAGGAACCGTTTATAGAGTATTCCTGATTGATCATAGTCTACAGCGTCCTACTGATCTAGCATGTGGCATGTTCATGCGAGGATTCTTACCTACAACCTGTAGCGAGCAACTGATATGTCCTGGAGCGCACGTAGGCTTATCATAATCGGGGCGCCGAAGGGAAACGCTTCCAATAGTACAATATTAGAAGTGTTCCCTTCTTCCCCTCATATGAGTGATGGAGTCAAGAAAATCTCCGTCTGTACAAGGGTTCACAGAAATGACAAGCAATTTCCATTAGTCCAGAACCCCACTTACCCTCATAATAAAACCTTATTCTCTTATAATATCCAATACTCAATAATCTTATGCTCATTATGAAACATATGGATGTAAAGAAATGTAAAATGACTTTAACGTTTAAAAAGGGGCGATAACTAACACATAACTGATATAGATATGTTTGCTACTCTCTGGTTTTATCAAACAATGTTTACGAAATTGAAAAAGGAATATCCAGAGTAAGTACGCCAAATGCCAGTATTATTCCTGCTCTAACATAGAAATAAACTGATCCATAGAAATAACTGACAACCACCAGTACACCGTGGTATGAGGTGTGCTATTTTTCATAACTGTGCATTATGAACCCGTTAAAGTAACACTTTTAAGATTCATTGTCCTGGTCAACTTATTTAATTCATGTTTGCAAGAAAAACTTTTTTCAACGATTTATTTATTCCATATATACAGAATGTGACCTAACGTTTGCACAATCGGTATTACATAGAAGTTACATTCATTGGGCAATGTTTCAATTCAGGCGAGGCATCTCTTTGTGACTGTTTCCTTGAACCGTAAAAGTTATGACATACATGTACATTACACAGAGAAATGGTCCAAAGCACTGGCATTTAGGACTCTAGACGAAATTCGCTCAAGGCTTGATAACTGATCACTTTGACCTCTCTTTGCACTCAACGCCAAAATTTCGGCCACGTTTCCGGGAGCGGTTAAATTGCTTATCCCTGCATAATGATGCAACATATCAGGAGAACCCCAGCCTATGTAGCTACTGATTGAATCATCTGATAAGCCTAGCATCTTAAGCGTCATCGTGCAGCCTCGCCTACCACTGTGAGCTGTTTCCCCTTCGTATAAATTAATGGAAGTTAAATGAGTTTTTAACCGGTCGGCCATCGATCTAGATGACACGTGTTTTTCTAGGATCGTGCGCGCGAGTTGTTCCTAACGCGAAAAACGTTACCCTCCAATGCATGGATCTGATTTTCTTTAATGAAACGCATGTAATCTTGTAAATGCTGAACTGGACAAATGTCTGCGTCTGCTGATTTTAACAAAACAGTGTTTTTAGGATTATCCGGGGAAACCGTTTTCCCGCCACTTCTGAAATTAATAAACCTTGATCTAAAGGAAGCCTGAACAATCTGTTAAATGTTAAGAGTGCTAGATCACCTGCTCTGTCGCCAGAATGACAAAGTATAGAGAAATACGCCCTGTCTCTGCATAACAGATATTTCGAAAACACCTCCTTTTCCACTGAAATGTAGTAAGTAAGGTATCTACAAAGACAACCTAACTTGTCGAACATGAGCGGAATTGCTTGTTTCGGAATCACTTCGTGCGATGCTTGCTCTAGCTTAAGTGCTTTTAAGTGTTTTTTGAAAATCGTTGCAGATGCCGGATTTCCAGTGCGAGAGATGGCATTCCATTCGCCTGACCTACCAATGTCTCTGAATAAAGCCCGCACTTTCCCGATTAAACTATCAACTGATTTGGCTGTCAACGTTAAAGGACACGTACAAGACTGTTTGCCTTGTTTACCTCTAAACTCACAGTTTGTGATGTGTAATTGTGTTCGACCATTTGCTTCCTTGAACACAAGAAACTTCCTTATATCTTCAGGCAATGCGTTATAAAGATTTTTGCTGACATCTAACGACCCGAGAAAATTTTCTAATTCATTCTGTAATCTGTTCTTCTGCTTTGCATAATTTGACGCGCTGATAATGTTGTCTAAATGTTCTATTCTCGAATTAATTGCATCGATAACATGAGGTTGCATGAGTTTTCTTTCCACTGTATGATTACCCCTTTTGTTTCCGCACATCTTACAGTACACAAAGTCACTATCGTTCAAAGAATTGCACATACTACAGCAAATTGTTTCGTTACATTCGTTGGTCTGGAACAAAATTATTTTGAGATTAATTCGCTAGTTATCTTAGTTATACATTATAACAATGTGATATGGATAAATCGAGGGTTCGGCGCAATACTATACTAACTGCTTTCCACATTTTTTTTCAGGAGAAGGAAAAAACTGTATTTTTTCACAATGTTTAGACTACTATAACTTTTCTTTGGTATGTGAACTACAAATGAGATGTGTTTTCATAATAGATTTGAGTTTTAATAGTAACTTTATCTATTTGTGACTTTTAAGGGAATATTTGAGTTAATATAGTCTTGCCTCTGAAAATCCTTATTTGACTATGGAAGTTTCAGTGCAAGACTATATTAAATTGAGTTAACATAGTCTTGCTAGTATTATTTTATGAGATTATCAACCTGATTCTCATGCAAGACTATTGTATCTTAAAAATAAATAAGAATAAAACCTTTTAATATTACTTCTACTAAAATCTATTTAATAGTCTGGTGATTGAGTTACAGAAGGAACTGATAAAAGCATCATGCTCTTTGATTTTTCACGTCTATGTATGATAATTATTCCTTAAGAGCTTTTGAGTAACGGTGACTTTTATGTCAAACTAGCATTATTCATTTTGAACAAATTTAATTATATATTTTGTAAATATGTATGAAAAAGTCAAAGGGATATAATTTGATAGGGATACACTGTCACTGTTCTTTAAAAAAGTGGTTCAATTTACTGTCAACATTTATTTTGTTGTTCAGATTTATATTACTTCTAGAAGTGAGAAAAATGGACAGATTAATTTCATGTCATTCTATTAATGCAGGGCTTCCCCTGCCAATAACACCAACAGCACACATTCTGCAGATTTGCGAAATAAATTTGAAATTGGCGTCAAAAGTTAAGGCCATATCTGTCCAAATTGTAATATCGCTGAAGTGGCAACGGATTATAAAAACCCAGGGAAAAACCTGGAAAGTACAATAGCTCGCAAGTGTTGCCATATAGCATGTTTCAGTATTAGCATGATCAGTGGGGTAACATGTACTCTGTTTCCTGGATTGAATACTTGAATATACTTTGCAGCTGCTAATCAAATTTAAGGATAAGTGATATACATGCAAATGAATCCAATCTTTGTCTTAAAAAATCTTTTCTATTCACATAATTATGTTAACTAACTGGGCATTTCTTCACCCTGCAATATAATTCACTTCTGATTCAAGTCAAACTATCCAATGGTCCATTCTCATACTGTTTAAACCTAATAAAATTATCATCGAGTATGAATTTTATGCCCATATCAAACTATTGAAAAAGAATTTTCTAGGTGTATCTTGAAACAGATACCAGTTATCTTTGCCAGTAATAGGTAATTTACAAAGTATAAAGAACCAATTCAAATTTTCTCTGCTCTAAACTTTATTATATATGATATACCCGAAAATAAAGTCTTTCAGCCTCTTGTGGAAAACAGCACTTAATTGAATGTTTTTCTATCTCAAAAATAAACTATCCTTGAAAATAAGCCATTGAATCCATTGAAAATATCAAAGTGAACCATGACTTATTTTACATGCATGCCTGTTCGGTCTTAAAAAATCTTGTAAATGCAGAAATACTGGCCAAAATACTAAACCGTAATAAATAATTATAAATTAGAATTACACAAGGTACATGTAAAGTAATCATTGACAATATTTACGAGGGCAAAGAATTCTAGCTTCAGTCAGTAGAAGAGTTTTAAGTGGCATTTACAAATTGAACATAGCAAAATAATACCCCAGTTTTGGTGGTGTGAAAACTGTATTGCACACTGCAAGTAACTCTATAATTATGAAGCAATAATATTATACCTATGATCCTAAAAAATATTAACCCCTGTGTAAGTTGTTATATTTTGTGGTTGAAAATTTTACTCCAGTACAAGTGGTTATATTCATGGTCAAAATTTTAATCCAGTATGAATGTTATATCTGCGCTCGAAAGTTTTACTCCAGTACAAGTGGCTATGTTTGTGATTGAAACTTTTACTCCAGTACAAGTGGTTTTGTTCGCGATTGAAAGTTTTACTCCAGCACAAGTAGCTATGTTCACAATTGAAAATTTTACTCCAGTACAAGTGGATATGTTCGCAATTGAAAGTTTTACTCCAGTAAAAACGGTTATGTTCGCAATTGAAAGTTTTACTCCAGTACAAGTGGTTATGTTCACAATTGAAAGTTTTACTCCAGTACAAGTGGTTATGTTCGCAATTGAAAGTTTTACTCCAGTACAAGTAGTTATGTTCACAATTGAAAATTTTACTCCAGTACAAGTGGATATGTTCGCAATTGAAAGTTTTACTCCAGTAAAAACGGTTATGTTCGCAATTGAAAGTTTTACTCCAGTACAAGTGGTTATGTTCACAATTGAAAGTTTTACTCCAGTACAAGTGGTAATGTTCGCAATTGAAAGTTTTACTTTAGTACAAGTAGTTATGTTCGCGATTGAAAGTTTTACTCCAATACAAGTGGTTATGTTCGCAATTGAAAGTTTTACTCCAGTACAAGTAGTTATGTTCCCAATTGAAAGTTTTACTCCAGTACAAGTAGTTATGTTCGCAATTGAAAGTTTTACTCCAGTACAAGTGGTTATGTTCGCAATTGAAAGTTTTACTCCAGTACAAGAGGCTATGTTCGCAATTGAAAGTTTTACTCCAGTACAAGTGGTTATGTTCGCAATTGAAAGTTTTACTCCAGTACAAGTAGTTATGTTCCCAATTGAAAGTTTTACTCCAGTACAAGTGGTTATGTTCGCAATTGAAAGTTTTACTCCAGTACAAGTGGTTATGTTCGCAATTGAAAGTTTTACTCCAGTACAAGTGGCTATGTTTGCAATTGAAAGTTTTACTCCATTACAAGTGGCTATGTTTGCGATTGAAAGTTTTACTCCAGTACAAGTGGCTATGTTCGCAATTGGAAGTTTTACTCCAGTACAAGTGGCTACGTTCGCGATTGAATACATTCTATACATGACTGTTGACCTGTTGAAGTTTTACAGCATTTCTTAATCTCACACTGAAGAGATCTCTTTTACAAATACAGGAAGTAGTCCAATTCTTTTTGGGAAGCGAGAAAAGTACAAGAGTTTTAGCTTCAGCATATCTCTGCAAGTTACTTTTCAAATGGTTTTGAGTTCATTACTGCCACTAAATTGTGGGAAAAAAACACATTATGTTTGTATTTGGTTATTATTTAGAAAATGCAAATGGCACAAAGTCTGTTATAATGTATCATTTTCTGTGGCTAATCATTATGAGTAAATCCCAAAGACGTGTCCCAGTAGTTTTATTTTTTAGAAACACCATATTCTTATCTCTAGAGAAGCTGTTGACTGCAAAAGTTTTTTTAAGAAAACAAAGAAACTGCCAACACATTAATACACAAAAGAATTAAACGCTATGTAAGAATTGCCAAAATGGCTCATTCTAGGACTTTAAACACTTCAACAGTGACAATAATTATGTCAACCTGTTTATCCTAAATGAATTCTTGTTCCTGCACAAAATAATTGGACAAGCTGTACCCTTGCACTTAAAATACTTAGAAGTTAAGTTTATTTTAAATGCAAAACTACTTGTAACTTGACTTGCAATAGTCTTGCACCCAAAACTTCTTTCGGTATAATTTTATTTTCTAGTGCAAGACTATATCAACTCAACTTAGAATAGTATTGCAACTAAGAAAGCAGCCATTTTAAGTTACTATAGTTTTGCAATTTTCTTATATCTAAAAAGAAATGTGGTAGTTTCCTGTAATATTTCATGAGGATATGTATGTGTAAAAAATGAACTCAAAAACACAAAAAAGTAAATTTTGACAAAATAGGCAGTTAGTATAGTATTGCGCCGAACCCTCGAAATGTATATTATCTCGAATCATAAATAACCTCGATCTCGACAAGGAAGCCCATATTCATTAATTAGGAATTGTTAGAAAAACCAAATAAAACAAAACTGCATAGCATTCATTTAATAAGCAAGAAAAACATCAATATACGACAACACGACGTATGTATACAAACACATAAATTGATCATAAATCACATCATTGGATACGCAAAACATATTGTTAAGAAATTAGTCCTCCCTTAACACATGGCACTATTCCTCGAGCTTATTCTGTCTCATACGAATCGTAAAACTTTGTTAAACTAACAATACATCAAAGCAAAACGAAAACTACCTGCAGATGTCATGTTATCTGCGCAATGAGGGTGTATGTATACACACATAAGCTATATTGCTTATCTCTAGCACATTTCGATTAATGCGCTATAAAATGCATGTACTGTGAATAATGAGCATGAGAGAAGTGACAATATGAATGTCCTATTTGTATGTCGCGTTTATACAACTCATAATGTTATCTGCGAACACAATGCTTCCTTTTTCGTTCAAGTGTACTTTGTCCCTCAAATGTTCTGACCGAATATTCGAATTGTCCAACCATCCCCAGCCTCTGGTTTCACAAAGTAACAACAAACGTTCATTTACAATTCTAGCCCTAGCGTTAATCATGTCATTATTTGACATTATTACTGATGACAAAATAATGTCCAACTTTTCTGATCTATTAACTTCAGCCAAGAGGGAGGACCCCAATTTGTCAACTTCGGAACATGCAATCGATAATTGTTCGTATTCACAAGTGTACACGTGTTCTTTAGTCAAGTTGTTCACCCCAGCATGTATTAACAACAACTTCGGCCTGTGTTTATCTATTAACTGGGACATGTTATGCAATAAATCACCGATTCGTGCTCCCCCAAGAGAGAACACATGTACCATCGGATTTACAAATTATTTCTTGTGTAACAAGACACGCACCACCGAATCCCCAATTATAATCAAATGAAACGGAATTCTTTGCTGCGGAAAATAGCGAAAAACTACTTTTCCCCAAGAGAGGCAGCGAGTGTTGTAATTGACTATCTTCACGGCCCATAAATTTTCATGAATTGCCGATTGACCATTGCAGTAACCAGTTTTTGAGGGGACATTTATTACACCCTTTTCACCTTTACATCCCACCAGAAAAACATCTTGGATGTAAGGCCAAATATCTGGAAACCAATACGGGGTTACATAACCCATGGATAATACTACAGTGGCTGTTAATTTGTTCTCTATTATGAATTTCAGTGTTGGTTCAGTCAAGTTAAATGGTGGGAAGACGTAACAGTTTTCCTTTTTGCTGATTTCTTGGCAGAATAAATTAATTCCAGATGAGCCTGGAGTTGGGTGTGGGGTAAAATGTCGTAATGTTCCGCCTGATTTATCTTTCATTGCGTTTGAATCTAAAGCCATTAAGTCTAAAGTATGTCCCTTGCCGCCGCCAAAATAATTTTGTATTAGTTTCCATGATCGTCTGGTTAACATTGCATCAGCTCTGTTGTACGAGCGCGATGGCTGATCTGCTAAGTTGTTCTTTGACGGGACATATATCAGGTTTAAGTGAATATCCTGTGTTAATGTAAATTGAAACAATAGTTTTAGCAAACTATTCATTTCTCTGCTTTTACAACCGTCATTATTCCAGGCCTTGATAAGTGTCTGATTATCAACATGTGCGTCAACCCGACATGAACTGACGTTGTGTTGGATTGATTGTAAAACCCTTAATAATGCATATCCCTCCAAAACCATAATGGGTAATTGCTGCATGTCGTCAGACCAGTAATCAGAGATTGCGCACTGGCTTCCCTTTAAATGTACTATACCTCCATATTTGTACAAACTAGCATCCGTGAATATTTCTAGTTTTAAATGATATTCCTGTTTCCATAATGTTTTCCCATCCCACGTGTCTAAAAAACGCCAATATTGAATTTCCTGTAATAATTCAGAATCCAGCGGAACAAAGTGATTTCCTTTTACTCCCATAGAAATAGCTTTATTAATTTCCCTAGTATACAGTTTTGCTGCTGGGACGGCCAACATAAAAGATATTGCTCGACCGGCTAACTTTTGTAAGTCTAAAACAGAAACCTGTTTACTCCTAAGGATATCCTCTCTTAAATTGATGAATTTTATTTTTTTGCTTGGGGTAATACGAAAACATTGCTCCTGTGAATCGGCGATAAAACCTAAAAATGTGGGTGTCTGCGTTGGGATAAACAGCGACTTGCTCAAATTCAAACAATAGCCTAATCTCAGGAGTATTTCACACACAATATAATTGGCTAATACAGCGTTTTGGTAATCTGAATTATCTGGACGTTGCCTTACTTGTTCAATTAACCTGTCATCAATGTACAACCACACTGGAATATTAAACTGCTTACGTATGTACACGGTAGGCTGCAAGTTCAAAGTGTGATAGAAAAAACTGGATAGTTTAAAACCAAAAGGTAATGTCTTGAAACAAAAGTAAAAACCTGCCCATTGGAAACCAACAAGAGTAAATGCTGTTTCGCATAACTTAACATTATCGAAACCCGACTTGTCATCAATCACCGTGAAATATGCCCCCTTTTTAACCGTTCTTGGCACATCTTTCAAAGTGTCTAAAGAGAAATGGATATCCTGAATCCAATTGTTCAGGTACATTAAGTTTATGCACAACCTTGGCTTTTGTGGTTCAACAGTAAGTGGGGCTACAATATGAGGTGGGTTACAGACACCAACTTTGCCAAGGCACATAACTGAGCCATTGCGTAATCTTTCTTTTAAGGTATCATTTATGAACGGTATAAATTTTTTGCACTTATTGGCATTATTGAACAATCTTTGTGGTGGGAAATCGCAATCGTATCTTGTACCCCAAAACTTCCCTGTAAAATGAGTCATGTATTTGTTTATGTCAATTCCTTCGCGTAGCCATGAGAATATTTCACCTGATCGATCTGATGCCTGCACGATTTTCTCCCATTCGTCAAATTTGTTATGAATATTACCAGCAACGAAGTAACTGTTATCAGTGAATCTAAGGGATGCGAGGTCAGGATTTACATAGCTTTGATAAACATCTTCCGCAGATGCCGCATTTGAATGAGATGTATACCTCGTTCCGCTATATTGAATAAAACGAGGCACTCTGACCCTTTGGCATTCTGGTTCAAAAGGTAAAATGATTTCCCTTTCCCACGATTTCAGGCTGAAGGTTATCTGAAAAATGATATTCGGTATTACGTATTTGTAGGATGGAACGCTACATACATGAAGTGTTAACAAATCAAATGCCCATTACAAAAGTAACTTGTCTTGTATATATTTATTCATCTTGACTTTCCTTTTTTTCTTTTTTTTTCTTATGCCTTACTTTTTGTCCTGATTTAGTGGACAATCACGAACGAAATGACCTATCCCATGACATCGAAAACAGGAAACGCGCCCTGTGGCCCGTCCAAGAGGCCTTTGCGTTCTTGGACCAAAATGTCTTACTGCAGGGGATGTGAATGGAAACTGAGGGAAGGAACCACCAGGCCATTGCCACGATGGCTGAACATTAAATGGCTCGGGTCTGTTATCCCCTTTGGCTGAATCTAAATTAATGCCAAACGATTTAAGCAGCTTTTACTCCTTCTCTAAGACAATCTCTTCTTCTTTATTACTTAATAGCTTCAGTACCAAAGCGGCCGCAAATTTAGGTTGATCCCTGTACATTTGAAATCGTGATATCAACATCGAGATTTGTTCTTTTTTGTTGTCGTTGACTTTCCGTGCCATATTATCTAATATTATAAGTTTGGTAAAAAGCTCATCGTATTTTACCGTTGACGATGAAGCAGCCTCTTTGGTTTCCCTTTTCAATCTTTCAAATTCGCTTATATTATCGCTGGATTGCTTCTCTTCCAGTTGACTCTCAAGTGCGTTTATCTTTGTCATCAGCGCATCATAATTCATCTGTCAATAAACAATACATCAAAATATACTTCTCGTGTCCCCTATATTAGCCACTTAGACCGATAGTCAGTTAATTAAGAAAACGGACACAGTTTACTTGCACTCCATATTTAGACTTGCCACATACCCAATGCAGCAGCAAATTGTAAAAGATAAAACGATACTATATCCCGCCTATTATCTAGTCTATGTATAACCTGTATACAAACAGTTCCCACAATATAAAACCAGATGCATACCCATAATCTTATCTATTATGATCAATATGACCTTTCAGACACACTTGTCTATTCCCAAGATATTATCGTAATTGCCAATTGCATAATTATTTAGATCTGCTCAACTCACGCAGATAATGCGCTTAATCCTTTTCCATAATTAATAATTCATTAAAAGAATGTATAGGTGTTATATCAAAGAACCCGTTAGATTCCGGGCCCAATAACGCCTTACATTACTACTATTATTGTTATTTCATTTATGATTACTATTATATTATTATAATGATTATGCTGCAATTCCTACTACTTAACATCACAACTGTTGTATCGCAAAGCGATATTCATGTATTATTATTATGCTAGCCGGTAGTAGTTACCGCACAGCAGTTGATATCATTATTAAACGACTTACAATCTTTAGTTAAAGATTTTTCACCTGACATCAGCATATGTACGTGTTAATAAGAGAAAATCGCAAATCATAAGAATTCCACAAATATGCATGTGTTCCATCTTCGGTCATTAGGATCTGCTTCCCATAAAAATATAATGTCGTGTTATACCGAATGAAAACTTAAGAAAAACAACTGATTACTGACTACCATCTGTGTTACCATGAAAATGTCACTGAATACTGCCCATAATCAAGTCTAAACCTAAATTTTAGAGACTAAAGGAACATTAGAAGAAACAATAAAGGCCACTTTCCATACAAAGTACTTATCCGAACGACAATTGGTGGCCACTTTCCAAAAAACGTACTTATCCGAACGACAGTTGATGGCCGCTTTCCAAACAACGTACTTATCCGACCGACAGCTGATGGCCGCTTTCCAAACAACGAACCTATCCGACCGACAGTCCCTACAACGTACTTATCCGACCGACAGTTGATGGCCACTTTCCAAACAACGAACCTATCCGACCGACAGTTGATGGCCGCTTTCCCCACAACGTACTAATCCGACCAACAAGTGATGGCCACTTTTCATACAAAGAACTTATTCTACCGACAAGTGATGGCCACTTTCCATACAACGTACTTATCCGACCAACAAGTGATGACCACTTTTCATACAACGAACTTTTTCTACCGACAATTGATGGCCACTTTCCGTACAACGAGCTTATTCTACCGACAATTGATGGCCACTTTCCATACAACGAACTTATTCTACCGACAAGTGATGGCCACTTTCCATACAAACGAACTTATTCTACCGACAAGAGATGGCCACTTTCCATACAACGAACTTATTCTACCGACAAGAGATGGCCACTTTCCATACAACGAACTTATTCTACCGACAAGTGATGGCCACTTTCCATACAACGAACTTATTCTACCGACAAGTGATGGCCACTTTCCATACAACGAACTTATTCTACCGACAAGTGATGGCCACTTTCCATACAACGAACTTATTCTACCGACAAGTGATGGCCACTTTCCATACAACGAACCTATCCGACCGACGTTGATGGCCACTTTCCATACAACGTACCCATCCGACCCACAATTGCTGTCCACTTTCCATACAACGAACTTTTCCTACCGACAAGTGATGGCCACATTCCATACAACGAACTTATTCGACCGACAAGTGATTGCCACTTTTCATACAACGTACTCATCAAACCGACACCAGCAAAAAATAAAGAATACTATGTATTGGCTCTATCCAAACATTTTGTCAGCCCATAATTACATACATAACTTCTGTTCTCTTATTTGCCCTTACTAATTCAAATCCTAGTTTCATACATAATTTGCACTCCAACTTAACTATTTCCATTTTTATATATTTTCATCACTTTCAGATAGTTTTGTGAGTTTATTTGCACATATTAACTCGAATCTTCTAAATTTGGCAACTTCGCGATTTTTAAAATTTTTCCACGCTACCATGTTACTACGAATTTCCCAGTTTGTGTGTAGTAGACTATAATTGGTTTTGCTTTAGCTAGTGACATAAGAATTCGAAGATGCAACCCTTTCTTATTTGCCAAATTAAAGCCTCATAAATTTCCGAAATAGCCATGCTTTTATAAATTTCTGTTCTATAATAAATTCTGTCAAAATTCCAAAACACATTTAAATTAACTCAGTGGTAAGTGTCTAACAACAAACAGAATCTACTAAAATCATTAGCTCTACGAATTTTTGTATTCGCCCACTTTAAGAATTCTACTGTCAACTAATTAACTTATTGCAGCTTATCTAAGTATCGAATTCTAAGCTTACCTATGCTAAAGATTGAGACAAGTATCAAAACAAATTGACTCTGTCAACCTAAACATACATACAACCGAATGACACGGTCTATAAGGAAATTGAATTGACTAATTTTTAGTTTCATTTCGTCTACTCTACGACTGTTCATCTCGTACACAGTTGATAAGCCTCGCCACCAGGCTAAAGGGCAAACTAATAATATATTTCATTAAAATTCCTCAAAATATTTCTTCAACCAATTATAATGCTAACGTCTCCGCGACTACTCCCTATTTCATATTAACATTGACTAATGACCACGTTTCAAATGTTTTCCCTGATGACAATATTTAAAAAATACACACACAACAAGAACACAGAAGGGGTGGAACCCAAATTAAACGTACAACAAGTTGATTGCATTTCCAAACCTGATCGTTGGTTTGTAATACGTGTCCGTAAATCTGTTTTACGCCAATCAAACCGTACCAAACCCCTATCCTCCGCAAGAAAACTGTCAACGCTCTAACACTAAATGACACGGCCAGCAAAAGAATCTCGAACTCATGGCCATAAATTAATGAAAAGTTAATAGTACATTGATTTTAAAGTAAGCGACTCTCTATTACCACTCGATCACGGAGGGCTTCTGTAAATAATAAATTATGAAGCTAACCAATGTGCGTCTACACACCATGATAATCTATCACAAAATCAATTATAATTAAAAAACATACCAAGGTACTCCCGTACAGTTCCTTTACATAGGCAACTATTTCTTTTCTCATAAACTGAACCTGCCTTTGCATATATCATGCCTTTGTAAACTACATCAGGATTTATTATATTAACGGATCTGTATATACGATCCCTGACTACATGAACTACATGACAACTATCGTAAATAAAACAACACCTCCACCGAGGCACTTTAATGAAACATTTTACCACACAAATAAGCTACCAATTTTATTAGATCACATACCGTTTTCTGTTTCTTTGCCGGCGGTTCTACAGTGCCGCCGCAATCAATGCAGTGTTGCAGCAGTTTCACCAAATTCTCTTGTACGTGGTTTATCCCCCCAAGCCGACACACTTCCAAAATGTCCACATTTTTCTTGCCACACTCGTCTATAATTTGTTCTTTTTTTAATGTTGATATGCACACTCCATTAATCTTGGACAATTTTGGATTTTCTATGTCCCTAAATTTCATCAAAATATTTAACTCCATTTTTCGTGAGAATGGTATGATTATGTTTTAACTGCGAGGTCGACTGGTCAACCTGTAGCGAGCAACTGATATGTCCTGGAGCGCGCGTAGGCTTATCATAATCGGGGCGCCGAAGGGAAATGCTTCCAATAGTGATTTAAGGACAAACTGTCTGCATATGTCTGCAAGCTGAGTTTCAAATAACCTGATACAAAATTTATGTTCTTTTTGTACAAAAAATAAAGAAACCCTCAAAATAAGCCCTGCAATCAACAAAAACAATTTAATCGATGTGTTTAAAGGTCCATTACTTTGACCAAATAGAATTTTCTGGATTTTACGTAACAGGGAAATACAGTTTGAAACTGGCTTCTAAAACTTTACAATAGCCAAGTTTGAAACACTGCTGCAGAAAAACAAGTGAATGTTTTTGTATTTCCTTAGATTGACCTTAGTTGTTTTTTTGTCTTACTTTCGCTTTAATGTATTTAGCAAATTCCAATGTGGAGTTGCACCAATTAGGATTGAGAGAGGTAGATTGGAGAATCTAAGTGATGAACTCAGGAAATGCCCTTTTTGTGACTGTGGAAAATGAAATACATGTAATTTTAAATTGTCATGTGTATGAGGACATTCGGTTTCCGCTTATTTTTAAAGCCAAATCTCTTTTAATTAAGTCACTTCGATAACTTCACATACACCGATAAATTTACTATATTATTCTAAAGCAAAGACTTGATAAGATTGTGTGCCAAGACCTGCTTTGAAGTTTTTAAAGAAAGACAATTTTTACTTTGTAAATAATGTTTTGTATTTAACTGTAAAGCATACAGCTCTGCCAAGGATTGTCATTGAATTTTATCCTTTTTGTGCAATATACATTTGTATTCTTATTACAAATGAGTTTAATACTTATTTGCTACCAGAAATAGATAATGGTTATGTAAATAAGCATGTATAATTTAACTATTTTAATCAAAATATTGTCCAGTGTTAAGCACTATAATATATTTGTCATGTTTTAATGAGATTAATTATGTGTCAGTCTCTTGTAACTTGTCTGTCAGTCCGTCAGTCCAAGCTTATACTTTAAAATTATACTCTTAAATTTTCTTTTACGTAGCTAAAAGTACAGTAGAGAGAACAATAGGATAGCCACTTAAGTATCACTTTGTTAGAACCCATCTGTCCGTCGGTCTGTCCGTCACAAAAACTTAACGTTGGCTATAATTTAACTTTGCCATTTCTTAAGATTTCTTCATCAAACTTTCAAATCTTTTGTGAAACCAAGGCAAAGAATGTTTTTATTTTTGTTAACTTCGTGAGCATATTGTTGCTCTAAAAATATGTTTTGTTAACT
>JAFMSR010001567.1:0-26663 GCA_022818135.1 Saxidomus purpurata
CTTTCTAATATGTAGATGAAAGTACCACACTTTTCCGACTTTTCACTTCAAAACACTTACACGACATAAATGTTGATAACTATAATTCAAGAAAAGAAAGTGAGATTGTGGAGTATTTTCAGAATCTAAAAAGATAAAAGTAGTCCCATAAATGCGAATGAAAATCAAGCATTCCAATTCCCTGATGCTCACTCTTTAACCGTTTCTTAAGGCATTTGTCCAAACTGTTGAAATAACGGTTGGCAATGCCCTCTGTCAATGACTGTCATTAGCTTTAATAGTCACATTTTAGGAATATGAAGGAATGTCCCGCGCTATGGTCTAAGGAACACAACTACAAGTAGCTCTTATTTTAACAAAAAAACTATCTTACCAGCGAAAAGCATACCTTTACTTGTACCAACAACATTTCTAGCCTTGATTCTCCTATATCCAAAAGGTATATGTAAGAAATACAGCGCAGTATTTGCTACGATATTACTGCCAAAACACTTGCCTTAAAGTCTTCTGGCAACTGTTTGTGAAGAAATGACTTGATTACGAAAGAAGAGCCGATTTCTACAATTGTTTTAAAGATTATAAAACATAGTTTATCAATCTATCAGTATATTCAAAGTGATCCCGTAGGCTTAAATGATAAATAATAACACTGGCACTTGATCATCTTTTAATAGTTAGTGCCTAGTTTTCAGTTGGCATATACTCCACCCGGTTTGAGCGTCGATATGGATATTTTATTCATTACGTTATAGAATGACAGTACATGTATGTTCACCAACTAAATAGTGTTACAGCTTACTTGGTTTCTGGCGGGTTGTCGCTGAATGTTTGGCACTGCATTCCCTGTGCAAAAACAGGTCTCAGTTCCTTACTATGAGTATTTTTGTCGTTCAGATTATTCCCTTCAATACCGTGAGGTTATGCTCCGGACAAGAAAAATCAAGTGACTGTACCACAAAAGGGGATAATTCAAATATTAAAACAAAAGAGAGAGTTATGGTTCTTAGATCCCAGTGTCGTTCTATCGTTGTATGAAGCCAAGAGAATGATTCCACTTCGATGTGCAATTTAGAAGCTATGCTCAGGACAAAAAGATGCCTGCGGACGGACGGACGATTTCTATATACCAACCGAGAAGTTTTTCTTCGGGGGTATAAGAGAATAATAGAAGTTTCGGCTAATATTTTATCTGGATACATGTACCATTCAGACATTTTAATTCTTAATATAATACAATGACAAGATAAAGGTACATTGTGCGGAATACGAGTAATTGTAGATATAGATACAAAATGAAGGGAAATCTGACCGATAAAGAAGTGAGTTCATATTTAATTTAAAATAAGATAAAACATAAATATTTTGTGTTAAAGGTGTTTGCTATTTGACGTATGAAATAGGAGACAGTTTATAGTGTAAGCAGGACAGAGATTTCTCTGGTACCTTTGTGTTATAATTTTTTTGGTGTATCTGTATTTCTTTTAACCTCGTTTAGTATTTTCCTTTCGTGATTTCAATCACCTGTAATTTGAGTGGATTTTAGGCATCGTTTTGTTTGTTGGTCAATGCACAATTTGGCAGAACACAGGTGAGTCGCCGTTGAGGTAAGACGCTAGGCGTCTTCTTCGTTATCAGTTGTTTTCAAGTGGAGGGAATAGTTTTGTTTATGTATGTTCTGGTTGCATTGTAATTGCATTCATCTTTTGTAAGAAGTGTACAGACTTCCATTTTGAATATTTATATGTTATTTTTAGTAATATAGCGATATGCAGAATTTGCATACATGTATATATCTAAATGGCGGTAACGGATTCTTTTATTATAATAAGAAATCACACTATCTTTCCAATATCTCGTCACATGTGTTGTTTTATATAACCTCTAAAATTGCAGTTTACTGACCCAGTCACAGAAGTGATGTGTGAGAGGATTTATTATTTACATTTGTTCGAAGTTATTATAATGGACAGTGCCACTCCGCCTGGTGAGTTACAGACCTTACTGATAAAAGTAGGATATAATTAGGTACCTGTTGTAAGAGATGATGTCAAGGTTTTATGTTATTTTTGTTAGTTTTAAAGTAAGATGATTGTAAATACTAGTCTTATCTGTTAATGACTTGAATTGAATATTATAATCATTTACTATGTAATCTGAATCTATAGATACATTTATTTGTATTTATCCATTATGATAAAGATAAGTTATGATTTGTCATATGTTTTAAGTCATGATGTGCTGGAGTTCATGTAATACACACCAAGATGTAGTTACCATTCACTTCCATTGGAATAGACTATCTTAATTATTTAATTAAAGAGATCTACTGTAATCTGATATTTGCTGTATATTTTGGTCTGAAACAGTTAACGCATTATGCCAAAGGTGATGCTTATGCCAACATTTGGCGCCCAACATAGGACACGACTTTCACTTCTAGTGTCAAATTAATTAGTTAACATGGTTTTAGCAATTTACACGTTTTCACTGTAGGACACAATTTCAACATCAGTGTCAAATGTTTTTGATCCAAAATAGATAATTATAGATTGATTAGTTTTAGATATTTTGTACATATGGGACTTTACAGTTTGTACAAAATTAAGTTTCAATTACTATTTTTATGTAGTCAAACAATAGCAGTGCATTACTTCCTGGAACGTTTACATTTCCTGGAACGTTACATTTTTCTGGAACGTTTACATATATGAAAAAGTCTTTCTGTTAAACATTCAGTAAGTTGTAACAATTTATATATGAACATTTTACATAAAATTGCTTGTTTAAAAATGCCTTTGAAATTCCAAGTAAATTGGAGACTACTTTTTATACAATGCATAAGTAAGCATAAACTGCGTCTACAGTTACTGGAAGTAACGTGAGCATACTTCATGGTTATCCCAGAGGAGACGAGTACAGAAGGATTTTCGATTTGTGGATACATTGGAACACTAAGAGAAATTCGATACTTTATTATCGATGAGAAAGAAAAACTATGGAAGTGGAATATTTTTAACTTTATTACATTGTTTATAAATCAGAAGAAACAGTGATTTGGATGTCAATTTTCAGGTACTTTTTGTCGCTTTGTATAACTTTCTTTGAGGATCCAAGTATACTTGACAATTAAAGACCTGGAAATAAGTTTATACATACTTTACCTGGGGATGTCCGGATAAAATGACAATTTCAATGCATAAATGGAACTTTCGCTAGATGGTACCAGTAGTCGGAACGTAACAGTTGTCACACAGGTGCACGATACACGCAGTATGCGCACGATACCACGTTAGACGCACGTTGCACGTTCGGTAAATACACGATGAGCGATTCAGAACGATACGATATACCCGATATGCGAAGCGCACGCTACGCTACACGATATGGATTATACGTTATACGATCACGAGATTTACATTTTTATCTAGACTTAGACCTTTTAATCAGACCGAAAGAATAAAGTCAATTAGAAGTTTCATACCTATAACAATAAAAAAATGACATCGATAAAGTGTCAAAAAGATCCACAGTTTTCATATCCACAGTATGTGTCAAATTTGAACACCTGTCCCAGATAGCTTTGGCAGAAATTGATCGATGTGCGAAAGGCAGGCGTAATTATGTTAGTACCATCTACACTCTTTTCGTTAAAATAAATTCTACATTAAAGACACTTTTAGGACCGTGTTCAAGTATAATAATTTTATACTGGAACCTTGAATTGATATGTTGATGGGTGTCAAATTGGGTAGGGTAAATTGACATTGAAAAACTGAAAACTTGAAATAGCGTTTTCGAATAAATCCAAGCATTTGGAACAGGTTTTTAATGTTGTTACCTTAGTATTTATAGTTGTGATGATTATACAGCCCCCTAGTACACGACCAATGTTTTAACAGAAAGTTTTCCAACAATATTTGGTTTCATTGGCCAGAAGTGAAAAAAATGTCCCTCTAGAAATCTGGGAATGTTCTTAGAGGAGAGAGAAGATAATTAAAAGCAATGCAGTATTTATGTACTGTGGACTATGGTGAATTAATTCTATGTAAAGTTTATATCATGTTACTTTATATTGTGTTTTAGTGGGCCCTTCTATTCTATAGGTGGGGTATATAAAAACACTACATAGAAAAATGAACCTCTAGGAAGGCAGTGATATTTTCTAAAGTGAAGAGGGTTATTAAAGTTAATCTTTATTTCAATGGTTTAATTCTTAGCTGCAGTTTCATATACTTTATGTCACTGCTACCATTCTTAGATTCAGAGCTATTTGAGGTGGTTGATAATACTTTATTGGGGTGTAATAGAATTTAAAGTAAAAATTAAAACTTGAACTGTTATGTATTGTAAATTTTCTCACCCATTTTGGGATAAAATTTATAAAACTCTAGGAAATGAACAAAAACAGATTAAAAAATCATTTTGCAAAATTATTTGGACCCTCTGTAAGAATAATGGAATGGTCCAGGTGCATGACACAACTCTGCATCCAGTGGTGGATAGATTCAAATTAGAACCCTGAGAAGACAATCTGGCCCTAAATTATACAGTCTCAAAATGCCATATTTGGGTGTTAACATAAACATGTGTATACATGAAACATATAATCTTATATATGAAGTTATATGTTTACATTTGATATACTGATGATGAAAGGAAGGTACAATGAACATCAATGGATGGTTAATTACTGGGCAAGAAAAATGATGTACATTCAATATCTCGACCCATCCGATGGCATATTTTACATAAGTAGTTTCATCTAATTATAAAGGCTTTATGAAGATAATAGCATTTAGATTTGTTTGCATATCCTATGTACATAAGTCTGATGATATTATGAGGTAGTGGCACTACATGTCACATGTACAAATCTCCCTTGGTCTAGTGGTTTGAGCATCCCCGCCTTTGGAGTGGGAGGTCGAAGGTTCAAGAAAGCCTGAGGGTCCCTTCTGTTGATATAGCCTGGTTGGTGAGCCGCCAGCTGGTTAAGTAATGGTTACCGTATGCCCACCTGCAGTGCCTAGCATTAAATAGTAGGATTCAGGAGGAATACATGTGCTCAAAAAGTCTCTCATAAGTCAAGAAATGGCTGACTCCCTTTAAATAGAGGGTGTATTACTTTATAATAAAAAAGCACTTTACCTTTTACTATACTATACATGTAGTAGATCATTTGGAAAAATTGTTCTTGGAATACACATGTATGTAAATAATTTAGTGGAAGACTGACAACAATATGAAGAGCTAAGCAACACTCTATATTTATAAAGGGGATGTAACCTCCCACATGTTCAAAAACCTCAATAGCTATGAGACTGCAGAATGAAACTCAGCAATGATAGTACTCATGTTTGTTTTAGTTATTTTGGAATTTAGATATGTAGAAAGAACTTAAAATCTATATTTGTTCCAAATTGATGTAAGCTAGGCATTTAAAGGAAAACTATCAGAGATGGAGAACAAATTTAATAAACGGACAGAGTTCAGCCTACCTCTGCCACACTTACAGGAAAAAAAGCCCCTTTGAAAGGAATTTTTAAAATGGTTTGTAATTTATGAAACTAACAGAGAGATCAGTGTCAGAAGTACTATGACTACATAACTGCCTACAACCGGTCTACTGAGACCAGAGTAAATTGTGACTTAGTAATAGATGTGATTTTTCCTTATTATTTTCTTTATTAAGCTGTAAGATTACAAACTACACACAATTAATATAGGGTGTTCAAAAATGAACTACAAAAAAATAGGTATTAGCCAGTATCACTAGCTTTGAAATCCACACAGCACCAACTTTTCCATCTGTGAGTAAAAGGAAATCTTATTTTTAAAATGTTTTATTCATTTTACAACATGATTATGGTACTCTTTTTAGTGATATTATACTAATATACTTATGTGGCTCTTTGCCAGAACTTCTACTCAATTTAACTAGGATCTTCAGTAAGAACTACTTGTAATACTAAAATACAATTATTAATCCAGAAGTGTGAGGGTTCTCCACAAGACTGATATATATTGGAAATCTAATAAAACCTGTTCAAGAGTAGCATACAACTTAATTCAAAAGAATCAGTACCTATGCCTCTTACAAGTAAGAAGGCTAAGAGTCATTATAGATTAAACTGGTAAGAAAGATGCAGGTGATCAGTCTTGCATCTGTGTGGCCAGTGGCCAGTCCAAACCTGCAAGGATCTACTGATCATGATAAAAGGGTTGATGTTTCATTCAATTAAGGTAATACAAATGAGTTTATATCAAAGCTTGACTTATTTATCACAGACCGCCTACCCCCTCCGTCCCAACATATTACAGACAATAGCCAGTGAAATTTTGTTAATTATAATAATATTATATGGTGCCATGCAGACAGTACAGAAGCTACCATACAGTATTAAATTATATATAAGATATAAATTACGGTTACAGTATTTTATAACTGGAAACAGGCATCATAACGGGTACAGTGGTTGGGCAACCCCTACCCAACATGTCACCATCATCCATAGCTAATTTCTGTTATGTACAGACTAGACGTTTGCTAAATAATAACAAGATTGAATTTTTATGTTTTGGGTTGCCAATTTAAATCACTTCCACCTAACCAGTGATAGCATGTTACTACAATTAAAATACTAAGTACTTGCCCAAACCAAAAAATTTTTGTTTATATAAAAAAATTGTTTGGTTGGCTAGTGACCTACAGGATGGGGTCTGAAATGGCAACTGGAGTAAATAAGATAACTAATTTGATCAGTCATTTGACAGTCTACTGTGTTATTCTCCAACAACCTTTATACACATTAACCAGACTTTACTTAGACTGAGAATAATTGTTAATAGTGAAAACCATGCAAGTCCAAGCTATCCATTTCTGGCTTGAATTTTAGTCTCTGTGTGGTGAAAGCTATGCAGTCAAATAGCCAGTGAGGGTGTTACATTTTACAATGCACTAGATGCAAACCTAGTTAACCAAAGTATGTACCATACACGAGCTGGTTGGTAGTAAGTTTGCGCCCAGCCTAAGACGTGTGATTGATTGTCCATTTTGTAATTTGTGGTATCCCATAGGACGGCCAGGTCGCACGCTGCGGCAAAATGTGTTTGTTTTAAGTTTTAATTCTCTACACCATCCATCCAGGATAGTGGTTCGAATCCCGGCATATATTTCTGTGGGTGAGTATGGTATGTCCTGGATCATGGCCCCTAAACCAGGCCCCTTTTGTCTGCATCATCTGCTCTCATTACCAGATATTATCATAAACCTACATGAGCTGGGCATTATAACATGGTAACAGGTAAAGCCTGTTTTTAGGCATTGATAAATTTATGAATAATAATAATGTATTCAATAACTCTGGTCTAGAATGACTGTTTTTTTATTTCATTGAGAACAGAGATGATAGTGAATCTGAAAATATATACAACATAGCAATTTTTAGGTTGATGATGTAAAAGACAGCTCAATGCAGTGTCTATTGTTATCATTTCTGGTATAAATGCAGGAACAGGTTATAGAGTATTCCTGATAAATGGAACAATAATCTGTCAATCTTCCTATGATGGCAACATACATGTTTAGATGGATTACAATAGCTGAAGCTAATATACCAGAGCCTGGATTTTAGACCCATATATGTAGATGTCTAGAATAAAAATATCCGATCTATCATTTGAGTTTCTAACTTTGCGAGATGCGGTATGTCAGATTTGATCATTTTGTTTTCATAGGCACTTTAGAGGATCTTACAAAATAGCCGTGCTTTGTGATCTCACTGACCAAAACCTTGACTTTCGCTCAATATTTGAGAATCTATTCCTGGCGCCCAAGTCTAAGGGGAACCCCAGCCTCAAGTTCAAACAGGTAGGTAGGAGTAGAGGACAACGCACAAAGGGCCAGCTGGAGGCCTTAATTAATTTTGGACAATATTCAGGTCCTGTTTTGTAATGACAATGGAGGCATTTGATGAGACTCAAACTAATTATTCAGTCAAAGACAATACGTAATTACCTTTCTCTTTATGTCAGCTAACGGATATATTATTCCAATCAGGCAGTATAGGGGACATTTTGGTCATATGGGGGACGTTTTGGTCTGGGGACGTTTTGTTTAGGGGACATTTTGGATTGCTTGGACTTTAAATATTTTCGTAAAAGTGTAGTTGATTCGGCGTATTATTTGCATATAGCCAATAAAACACTTGTTAACATCATACCCACGATATGTTGCTTCGATACAGGCGTACCTTGTCTGTTGCACTTTAAGGAATGCATTGACAACTGCAGTTTAGATAAAAGATGTCCTTTCCGTTGCAAAAATAGACCTATATTTCGGATATGAGGTGAAAGTGTCTTCGACCTGTCCCGGAAGTCTTTCTCGCTCGCAACTACACCAAATAATATAAAACTGAAATCAGCACTTTTTTGGGGGGAGATGTGCACGCTAAGTAAAACGATTAACTACGAAATACACTCATCAAAGGTACGTATACCGTATGGATTATCGTGCATCGCGAATCGTATATCGTGTATCGTGTATAGTATATGGGCACGTTGCACGATGAATGATACGATATGATACACGATATACGATTGACAAAATACACGATGAGTGCACGCGCATTATACGCACGTTGCACGCACGTTATACGCACGATATACGCACATTTTGACAACTGTTACGTTCCGACTACTGTAACAGAGGCTTGGGATCTAGTGGCAATAATCAAAGTGGTTACAGTTAATTTACAATCAGGGTTACAGTCACAGTCAGTGAGTATGAGAACTATTTACATACATTAATTGCAGTCATTGATCAAATTCAGTCTGTTTCCCTGTTGAAATATAAACAGTACAGGTGAATTTTAAATCTTTAACTGCAGTTTGTGTATAAGAGTGATTATTGTAATAAGAGAGTGATTTCCCACTTGCATGAATTAATTAATCTCTTTGGTGAAGGTATCTATTTAATATCTTTAAAGTCTTATTTCTGTTTTACTATCGCTACTTTGGTAATGGGCTAAGCTAATATCTTTAATTTGGCGAATAAACTTTGCCATTTAGATAGCCAAAATCATAGTTTACAGTAATATTTAAAAAAAAACTACACGTGTAGTCTACATGTACACTCTTCTGGGAAATTGGGTCAGTACACATGTTGTTTGTTTGTGATTGTGTAAACAGAGTAGTACTGGTTTAAAGTGATATCTTTTTTACATAAAGGATCATTGATTTAAAAAAAGTGTTTCAGTGTTAATCAGAAGCATTTGGATGTTTCTAGTAAGTTTTGACGCTTCTTTTCAGTTGTTGACAAGAATCTATTCATTGTTTACATCAGGTACTATTTTCTGACTAGGTACTTCCCTACGTCACGTATTCCTACGCTGTGTGTGTAATCAATTCTCCGCTGATTTTTTTGGCTCTGATTGGCTGACCGACATTCACGACCTTGACAGACCGGAAATTTCCTTGCTAAATTTAGAAAATAGTATTCTATATGTAGTATAATTATAGGAAAACACCGGGAATTTCTTGTCCGTGTTTACAAAACAACCACTCCTGGGCTAAAGCAAAGTAGTTTATCTTTTATTTATTGTGTAAGTTTTGTGCATCACAGCTTGTTGAGTTAAAGTAAAAGCTGAATACAATAATCAGTACTACTGCTGCAATAGATACATAGTCTTTCTTATACATGTAGAGTAGTTCAAGTACATGGGGACCTGAAAGTTTAGTTTACATTGAAGAAATCATATTACAGTTGTTTCCCTGGCATATTTTTTGTTGAACTACTAGACTAAGTGTGAATGAATGAACACTAGTTAGAAAACCAGTGTTTATTTAAAAAAAAAGAATATAATACTTGTAAATAATATATTTGGAATTTAAATTCTGCCTAGGAATTTTGTTAGCTTGCATTTATCTCTAAAGCATTTGACCAAACAACATTTATTTACTTAAGAAAAATTAAAAAACATTTCTACATTAGAGGCATAGTGAAATAGAATCGGGAATTAAAGGATTCTTGCATAGATACACAGCTTGTCTGAACTTGCGGAAAAGAAAGTAGTGAAGTTTTCACTCTGTGAATACGAGATAGCCTAGTACTAAGTGGACTGTTTGAAAGAAGTTTGAGAGTTGCGGCCGCAATGAAAGTACTTCAGGTTGATTTAATACTTGACTTTCAGTATTAAGTTGGTCATAGCTAATAGCGACAACTTTGTGCCAAATTACCTCAACTTAGCAAGTACAGTTATTGCTTAGCTTTAAGCTATACATCTGTTTATGTACATGTCTGATACATCTTTGAATTGACTTTGGATGTAGATTATTTCAAGAACTTAGTCTAACCGACTTATAGTTTCTGTTCTTATAAACAAACCACTTTATACCAGTGATGCTCTGAAATTGAGATATGGTATAAGACTTTGAAAGTATAGGTGACACCTGATATCAATTCAATTAATCTGTGGCAGAAACTACAAAAGTTGTCATATGTGTTAGCGTTTAATTGGCCATAGTGGGCTTGAAGTGACTTAGTGAATGTGTTGTACAGAAATGATTTATGATAGTGACTTTGTATGTTACAAAACAGTATCTTTGTGTGTGATAGTGACTATTTATCTATCTGTAACCAAGGTTCAGCCAGATCCAGTTATAACGTGACCTTTAAAGTGTATAATGCAATTTGATAGAAGTGTAGTTATTTAATATTAGTGAATTTTATAGTGTGTATTTTGAAGTGTATATATTATATTAGTGTTTAATTTAAACACTGATATATTAAGTGCTGCATTTTTATCTATATAGTCCATATTGTTGTTTTATTATTGAGTGTTTCTTAGAAACACTTTGATAATAAATGCGTTTATAGTTCATTATTTTTGAACTGTTTGCATTTGATAGTTACTTCGATATCGTTCGGGAAGTTTGAAATGTCGTCCGAAAAGTACTCCTGAGGTAGGAGCTACTGGTGGTATTCCAGCAGAGGAGGAGAAATTGTTGGAAGCCTTGCACTTATTAGGCATTAAACCTACACTTACCTCACACGAGGATGTGATGAAATTGCTCCTAGTATTTGGGAAGGTAAAAGATGAACCTGATCCTAGCCCTGCTCCAGTCGCAGCACCGGCATCTATACATAAGAAGGCACATATCACTTCCCAAAATTATCAATATTTGTGACGCGCCGTGGGATTTTTTCGTCCAAATGACATAGCGATCGATGTCGGTAAAACGCTTGTCAAGCGTCACACGTGTTTTTGAACATTTTTGAGACAAATGCTACGGAAGTACGCACATTTTAAGCATATTTCGTGTTAGTCCACCAAAATGCACGTAAGTAGTAGCAACAGTCGACAAATGTTTAGGCTAATGAAGTCATGTTTACTTCTAAATTTAGAAATAAAGGTCATAAATCGATCCACCAGGTGGCTTTTGAACTACATGTGCACTGAAAATTGTGTCAATTGTACGTGATGTTTTGAACTGTTTCTACGGTTGCTTGGACTAATTCGTAAGAAAGCACTTACGGTAAGTTTGGGTTCCTTTATTTAACTATATTATTTTCTGTCAGCTTTTTAAATTGATATTGTTTGCGGAATACGAAGCTTGGTGTGAAATCAAAACCGGAAGTTCATTAAGAATAACGAAAACGGCGGACTATTGACAGTTCGTCTGTTTGTCAACAAATCCAGACAAATGCTGAAAGTATGTAGTTTATAACAAAATGAGTCGCTATCATTCGCTAGCTCACTTCCGTATGAGAAAACCAAATATCTAAATCCTGAATTTGCGTCATAGAATTGGACGAAATAGCAGAATTGTATCCCTATCCTGAGAATGATGTAGGTGGGCTATCGGTTTATTCCAGTGATGATGAAAACTGAAAAACAGCAATGATGATGATGATGATGATGATAATTTTGATATTAATAATGAAAGTGACAATGATGATCAAATTAATAGCCAGGTTAATGAGAGTAATGTGTCTTTGTGTCCAGATTCCAGTTGCTTTGATAAGAAAAAATTATGCAGGACACTTTCCGCACTAATTCATGCGGTTGTAAAGCACTGCATGATGGAAAGCCTTGTACAGCACTCTTAAACTGGGAGGAGTTGATTGAGTATAGATTGTGTTCCCTTGAACGCTCCAAAGAAGAGCTTGAGATGCTGATCAAAGTGCAGCTGTTTCATCACCGCAGTTCTGGTGGCAAAACTTGTAGAAGCAGAGATAGGGTGAAGCCTAGGACAGGTGTATTATTTTGCCGGCTATAGGGTTTGTAGGGAGTTGTTTGCCTTTGCCCATGGCCTTCACCGCCAAACTGTTGATTCTATTGCTAGTACTTTAGACAGTTTTGGCTTTGAACCAAGAAAGCATGGAACCAAGGAGATGCCATCACATGCCATTACACTAGGAAGAAACAAAATCAGTCAAAACCTTCATTTGTAATTATGCAACACAGTATGGTTTACCATAACCAGGACGTTTAGCTAGTTATCGCCAGGGGAAAAGGCAAAGCTTCTTCCAAGTGACAAAACCGAAAATGACATTTATGGTATTTATTGTAAAGCACTGGGAGCATCAGGCTCAGCAAGTGAAAACAGAATTGTGGGGTTTAAACAGTTTTAAGAAGATATGGTTAGATCAGTGTCCAAATATAGTAGTCATGAGGCCAGCAACAGATTTGTGCATTAAATGCCAGAAGTATGTTAAGCAAATTTCCAACAGTGCCAGGTTCAGTGAAGAAGAAAAGAATTATTAACTACTCACTATGGTGAGCATGTTAATCATGTTAAGACACAAAGGGACAACTATCGGAATTTCTGCAAACAATCTGAAGAATGTTTCGCTCAGCTTCAGGGAAGAATTCAAGGTGAGAGGTAAATTATCCGTCCCCTGACATTGCTATTAATATATGTATTGGTTGCATGCTTTCCTGTAAAAATAGTTTTAGCAGTCTGACAAACTTTAAAAAGACACAAAAGTAAAAGTATGTTGAAATTTCATTTTTCCTTAATATTTATGTGTAGTTTTTTGTAAACACCTGGTGCTGGTGTGTACATGGTATTAGTACATCTATAAATTATACATTCTTTAGTAGCAACATGTTTATTCAATACATTACAAGCACCATACGACATAGGTTTTACCTATGAACCAAGAAGTACTGCTAGATTGGCTTAAATAAATCATGATTTGGTAGAGTGTCTGATTTGCAAGCAGAAGGTTGTAGGCTTTAGTGTCTTATTAGACTGCACTGACGTCCAATCTTGTTACACAAACTTGCTTTGAACAGTACATGACATGTATGTACTGATGTAGCAGTTGTTTCTGTTACAGCCACATAACTGACCTGTAGAACTAAGTATGTTTTAGAATTGTGTTCAGTGAGATAAGGGACTATCAGAATATGTCAGTGTACATGTACTTGTCTTTTTTCATGACAAGCTCCATGCAGCCAAGATGTTACACTGCACTATAGTTTTGACTATGCTCAGCAGGTATTCTACCCCCACTTTGCACAACAGGTACATAATTATACACAGTATGTTGTCATAAAACATTGAAGAACAAAATACTTTGTAGTTCTAGTGAAACAGACGTGACAGTTACATCCTTTTTAGTTAATTCTAAGACCAGTCAATAAAAGCATTTATCGCCACATTATCTTAAACATATATGGCTTATTGTTTATACATGTACATAGGACATAATAAGGACACATGCGGTAAATATATTGATATGGTAATAACAAACATTTAATTAAAAGATGGTTCTTACTGATCAACCACTTATAATCATATACTGATTTGAAGCAATAAGAACTGTACATGTATGTTGTTAATTTTACCTCAGTATTAAATGAAAATTGATAGTACAGTTGTGTGTATATAATGTATGCTGCTACATCATGGCAAAATGTTATCCATCCTATTTACAGGTTGGCCCTTTGTACTTTAAAACACCAAGGAAATGTCAGTGTTTTGGGAGTGGCATGGAGGCATCAGGTAAGGGAACATGTACTGTAAATGCATTGTTTAATATAATTAAATTTTGTAAACATTCAGACCTAAAGTTATATCAAAATGACATTTTTTTTCTTTTTTGCAAATAGACACTGTTCTAATAGTTGATAGTTCTATTTAATCATTAAGGACTATTAAGAGAGTATTTAAATAATACAGAAACCCAGAAAGATGGGTATTTCTGTCATCTTTATATATTTCTCTGTTTTTGTCCCTGACTGTCCAATGTTTTCATAAAATGTCACATGTTGTCACTATAGGATTGTAATATTAGGATCTATATAAACATGCAGCTACCTTAACTTGAATGCATAAAGATTAATCAAATGTCAGACTCTAATTTTTTTTTCAGTTTGAATGCAAATGATAGTGGCTGCACTGTCAAATTGTTGATGTCTCTGTGTCTGTCATTTTCAACATATTATAATTTCATTGTGAACTGTAATAGCGTAATTTGAAAGAGTGTCAATTTGAAAATATTAATGTGATATTGCTCTGTGGTTACAGGATCTCAGATGTTCTAATTAACTGATGAAGAACTGTTTGGTGTTGGAAAAGGAGCAAACAGTGTGGCATCCTCATCCATGATCATTTTAAACACAGCTATGGTGAGTCCAAAGTAGAGCTTCACATGGACAATTGCTCTGGACAAAATAAGAATAATGCAGTGATTGGGTACATTGTAAGTTACTGAAAATTTATGTGAAATAGAAGTCTTTTTGAATAAAATTTAATGATTAAATACCCTACAAATTATTTCTTATAGTACCTTTTAACACATCACAATATTTGCTGGATTGTTTTTAGCTTTGTATAAATGTATATAATCACTGTAAACACAGTGTTTTTTTAGTATTCTAAAGATGTATAACACTGCTATGCTCTGATTATAGAGCATTAGCAGGTTTATTTGAAACTTTGACAATTCTTGTTTTCCTCTAATTGTAATTTTACAAAAATTGTATTTTAGCAGTTATGACATGTGGAGGGTAGAACCATTTGCACACTGACCTCACATTCAACCTCATGGAAGCTGGGCACACCAAATTTGCTCCAGACTGGCATTTGGACTGTGGAAGGTAAACTTGTACAACATTCACTTTTCACTGTTAGCTATTAAAACAGGATATTTGTCATAGCTAACTGTTTTACATTGTTCCCACAAAGATGGCAGAACAAAATTCTCTAAATTTTTCATGATTTTTCACTGACCTAATTCAATATTCCCTGACCTTTATTTACTTCAACCGCTAATACTGGTCATCTATGGCCATGAGATGGTTAGTAATGGCATCCCAGTGCTAATAATACATTACACCTAATGTAATGATAACACTGTGAAACATGTGTACTAACCAGTACTAACTATGTACTAATCAAGTTGAAAAAATGCACAGGCTTTTAATGTTTATCCTTTTGTTGTACACCACCATCCTTTGATGATAAAACTCACTGACTTTTGCTTAAAAACCAAATGTCCCTGACTTTCCTGACCTTGAAAAAAAAACATTCCCTGACTTTTCTCTGACTGTGGGAACCCTGGGTAACAATTGAAATATTAATCAGCAACAATGATAAATTTCTTCCTTCCAGGAAACACCTTTAATAAATGTATGGTCTTGATTTTAAAAAGAAATGCCCTTATCATCAAAATTGTCAACATATAACTACAAAGTCAGTGATGATTTTTTAAATTGTTTTTATTGAATCAATGTCATTCATTTAGTATTATTACATTTTTAGGTACGTGGAGGAAATCTGATGCAGAAGTATGCAAGATATTGCACAATCTGTACAGAATAATCGAAAAATGGGCCTAAATGTTCCTGTTGTTGTCGATGATGAATTCGACTTTCATGACTGGCCCAAGTTCTGTAAGGCAAATTTCAGAAAATTAACGGGACTCAAAAAGTACCACCACTTCAGAATGACTACCTCGGCACCAGGAATTGTGTACGTACGGGAATATGCAACAGATGAGGAAAAGGAAATCAATATCCTGAAGAAGACCTGTAATGTTGTTGGTGCTTTTCCGCGAAATAATACTAAATGGTATGGATGCCCAGCGTCAGTGGTATCTTTATGAAGAGGTAGCCCCCTTCTGTCACAAAAGTGACATTGCTTGTCCAAAGCCAGTGCTGCCTAAGCCAAAGAAAATTAAATGGGAGTAAAGTGTAATAGGCTATGCAAATAGAGCAAACATTGTTACATTAACCATTTGAAGTATTAATTCAAAAGTTTGCTGTTGTATTCAGGGATTTGAAATTCAGTAAGATAACTATTGTCATAAATAATTTACTTATGGCCTGTTTATACAGAGATGCATGTTTTGCCATAGTCTTTTTATTGCCAGACACTGAAACAGTCATGCGTGCTGTCCTACTGACAGCTCCTGTTCTTTATATTTTCACAGTTCTGTTGCCATAGCTACTATACTTGCAAAAAACTGAATATCAGGGATTTACAGAAAATGTAATCATTAATTAGTATGAACAAGTAACAGAGCTACTGAAGTATATGGAAAGTTCATAAGTTTAATGCTGTTCACTGTGGATTTCAGTAAAATGTACAATGAAAGGTACCACATTTGTATTTGATGGGCTATTTTTGATGGTTAGAATAGCTTATAGATTATTTCAAAAAACATACATTTTGCATAAATTAGAAATTGGATTGCTTTTGAATAAGATTTTTTAGCATTCTAAAGCTTTTTTTTATCAGACACTTTGGATTGACAAGCTCAGTTAAGAGAATTTGCCACATTTTCTAAGTATTTTCATGATTCTGTTATCATGGCAAACCATATTTGTGATTCAAAATATCTGGAATTTATAAAAATGTCCTTGGCTTCATTAATTAATATTACATCTATTGGTTCAATAGTAATATGTTAAAAGTTCATCTGCATTTAATACTGTTCACTGTCTGTGATTTCAGTAAATGTCAATAAAATGCAGCACATTGTTTCAGTTGTCCTCAGCGGTCTATGGGTGTGAATAGCCGTAGATCATTTTAAAGGAACATAAATTTTGCATAAAACATATAGTGACTTGCTTGTTCAGGATTTTTATAATTTCATAGATTTTTTTATATTGAAACCTTGGAACTGAAGCTACTATTGATACAGTACCGCCTGCGTTTAACTTCGCGTTTTCGGGAAAATAACCGTTTTTCGTTCGTTTACCATGCGGTAATCGTTTAACCGTAACCGTTAAACGAGAATTCCCTTCTGCGCATGCGTACCGTGAAACGTGGAATTTACATTTGCGCATGCGCCGCGTGAAACGAGAAAACGACATTACGCATGCGCATATATTTTTCCTCGCATTAGGGCATAATCAGTAAAGCTTTCACCATTTCGTTTACATTATTCTCAAGGCTTTACCGTCCAATAAATTCGGTCGAAATAGGTGACCATCGTTTCGGAAATGTTCTAACAAGAAAATGACTGGTCACACTATAGTACATTTGATTTAATAAAAATGTTTAAATTTCTAAATTTCGGAAATGTTTAATTTTAGTCAGTTTACACTTCATATCTACATTTTTGGTTCATACACTGGAAGTATTCATAAAATCTTAAATAAATTAAATGTTGGAATTAAATAGATACTATCATGACAAGTTACGCTAGGCCTAAGGAAAGGGGTTGAGGAGCTTACTGGTGATGGGCGGAAATTATTCATTATGATGTAATAAAGAATGAATAAAAACTAAAGTATAAGCAATAATATTGTGTCACACTTAACTAAATAACTTCAGCCAGTAACTTTTTAATGCCTCATGTTAGTCACTTACTCACTTAGCTTTAGCTGTAACTCCTCAAATATTCCCTTGTAACAAGGATCCAGTATATAACATTCCTGATTTAACTGATAATCTACAAACATTTGAATGCCAAATAAATTTGAAATCAAGTGAATAGTACCAGAATCATGCAAAGTATTTCTGCAATAAACTGGTACCTCTCACGCCTATCAATGGGCCTAAAAGTAAACGTTAGCAAGTTGTTATAGTTCCTAAATTATTCTTCACTTTAATTAAGAAATATCAAATATCTCCTGTATTTTATCGTTGAATAAAAATATAGTCAGGACTTAGGGTTGCGTAGTGGCTTTCGCATCCAAAACGACTTTCTTTGAAAACTATCCCAAACTTTATTTAACGTGGGTATACTTCATTATCCATGAAACGCGAAATACAATTGGACGCATTTGTTTACATATATCCACGTCATTTACCGCACATGGTCCTCGGAGAAACATGCTGAATTTTTATTATTATGGAAATTTGGCTTTCCCTATTGGTTTTTTCTATATAAGAAAAAGCAGCCGCTTGTGTTAAAATGTAATTTGAAATAAATAAAAGGGATAAAGTTAAAAACTTCTATTTAGATTGTTTTATAGTCACCGGTCAACTCTTAGATTTTCCCCGGGCAGAGTCTGCTACATTACTATATGAACCCTGTCCTGGAATTGTACATGAACTACGAAGACTTCTACGATACATGCGAGACCTTTCTCTGTTTAATACCAGTTTCATCTCTATCTGTTATAAAACACTGAAACTTCTAGTGCCCTGGATGGTATTCAAACCCAGGGTCTTCAGATTGGTATTCAGAGCGTAAACCACTGCACCACCAAAAATAACAGTAAAAGAATCAGTACAGTATTGCATTTTGTTGTAAACATAATTCTTATCCAACACATTCACCTACTCTTCTCTTGCAACAAAATCAGTTAATTTCAAGGTATGATGGTAATGCTTTTTCCAGATTCTTAATATATCACTTACCCTGGTAATTGTACTGATCATTGGCTTCATCACTGTAAAACCAAGCTTCATATTCATGTTCAATGTAAAATCTACTTCTTTTAACTGATCTTTATATTTTGAGTCCATAATTCCAATCATATAACACACTGGACAAGTAAGCCCTGGTCACCAGATTGATCTCCGGCTCCATCACTGACATTAATACTATTAGTTATCTCTTACGGATGAAGACATTAACCCGGGGGCTGCATGTTCTGTTGTAGACAGTAATATCTGTGCCAGGACTCTCATTGTATCTGGACCATGCCCATAAAAACTAGACCTATCACTAAATATTATTAATACCCCAGAAATCTGTTTATAACCTGAAATTGCTTAGTAACAGAATACCTTGAAAAAAAAAAAAAAACTAAAATAGAGATATTGTTCTTAGCAATAATTCTGTAATTGTAGAGGATGGGAGTAATAGTTCTTGTGCACTGCTTCCTCTCAATGTGCTGGACCACTTTATGAAGTTGTATTGAATTCCAACCAGTAGTTTTCAAGTTATGCTCCGAACAAGGAAAAAGAAATCAAAGGGCAATAACTCTTAAATTAGTCAAGATGGAGTAATAGTTCTTGTGCACTGCACTTCCCTCAATGTCCTTGACCATTGTATGAAGTTGTATTGAATTCAACCAGTAGTTTTCGGGCCATGCTCCGGACAAGGAAAAGCAACAAAAGGGCAATAACTCTGTAATCAAGATGGACTTATGGTTCTGCATGCACTTCCTCTCACTGTGTTTGACCACTTGTATGAATTGTATGAATTCCAACCAGTAATTTTTCAAGTTTATGCTCTGGACAAGGAAAAGTAACAAAGGGATAATAAATCTGTAATTAGTCAAGATGGGAGTTATAGTTCCTGTGCACTGAACTTCCTCTCAATGCGCTTGACCATTGTATGTGTTGTATTGAATTCCAACCAGTAGTTTTCAAGTTATGCTCCGGACAAGGAAAACTAACAAAGGCAATAACTCTGTAATTAGTCAAGATGGAGTTAGTTCTTGTGCACTGCACTTCCTCTCTCAATGTGCTTGACCATTATATGAAGTTGTATTCAATTCCAACTAGTAGTTTTCAAAGTTATGCTCCAGACAAGGAAAATGCAAAGCAGACCGCCTGCCACCCACCCCACCAACCACCGGTGACTCCTATATACCCCCCATAAAACTTCGTTCCGAAGGTATATGTAAAGTAACATCATGCTATAATTGTATAAATATAATATATAAGGGTGCTTATAACTTATTTTAATGCATCACAGAAACTGTCAATAAGACAGCGAGCTCCTTTCTCAGTGTTTGCAATAAATAAAATGTTTGGGCAGTAAAAAGGCAAATACACAAAGAATCTGTGTATTATCAAAGTGCAAGGAATGACCGTAAAGAGCAAGATATTAGAGTCAGAGTAACCCTGAACACTACAACAAAGTTTTAAATTAATACTTGAAGTGGTTACTGATATATGTGCCTATATCACACAAGACTTTGAATTGTGTAACTGAAAAGGGAAGCTTCAACAGCAACAACAATCATGTTCTTCTTTTATGATTTTATAAGATCATCTAACGCATTTCAGCTGGATGCGTCTGGAAAGTACATGTATTAACCATGTTAACTATAAACTAAGATTGGTGTTGAAGAAAGAACCTCGTGTCGCCCTCTTACACTTGTCAAAATAACCAATAATTTTTGACAAAATCTAAGTACGAAAGGACACAACTCTGTAACCTGTGCGCCCAAGCTTCCACTAATTTTTGGCATCACATTCTTTTTGTCATTACACAATACAATTTGAAAATTTGATGTTAAAGCTGCTCGCTCTCAGATTTTTGTTAAAAAATAAAGATCTCTAAAAAAATTGCATGTAAATAACGTATTTTAGAACATATGGTCATATAAAAAGGCTCCAGCATAAATTTAAGTCCGGTATATCTCTAAATTTACAAAAAAAAATAAGCAAACGCTTTTGAAATTTTCAGTATAAACATGTTATGGCAGTTCCATGTAACCAACATTTTCAATCAATTTCTTCCTAGATTTTTGCTTATATTTCGATTCTGGACAGTCTTACATTTATTCTAATGAATAAAGTGTAATCTTTAAAAATCAACAGTAACTGAGAGTAAGCAGCTTTAAGAAATGTCAAAGGTGTTTATAGCCAATGTTAAGTTTTCGTGACACAATCAAAAAGTACAAAAGGGGCATAACTCTGTTAAAATTGACCCTGACATACAAAATTTGAGATTACATTACAAACCCTTATGTCAATAGCAAAGTGCAATTTTGAAAGTAGGATGAAGAAATCTTAAGAAATGGCAAAGTTATAGCCAACATTAAGTTTTGGTGACAAAATCTAAGCACAAAAAGGGGCATAACTTTGTATAAATATGACCTTTTCTCTACAAAATCTGGTGGCATGACGACTTTTTCTTCATAAAGTAATACAATTGGGAAGTTTGATAAAGAAATATTAAGAAATGGCAAAGTTATAGCCAACGTTAAGTTTATGTTTTGGACTGACCGACATTATATTTTCTTTCAAAATTTCAAAGCATATTCTGACCATTTGACATTAAATTCTACACCTAACATTTCATCACCATTTCCACTGCAAATACTTGGAAATTTATCTCTTGTATTGGGCATCATTGTCAAGTGTTTCTAGTGAACTATTTAAAACTAGATGCCCACGTGCAACATGTCGGAGCCCACCATATGTCAAAAGGGCTAACTCCTAACTAAGCAGAGATGGGTCAAAATACACCTAAATATATGTAACATGCATATTGTGTTGCCAGGAAAAGTGGTCCCGATTTTTTCTCTACGGCCAACAATAAAAAAGTTACAATATAAAGCTATTTATAGTATAACAAAGGGAAGTAATTCACAAAAACAAGGGTAGAAAATGTGTTGTGAACATTTGTACTAAGTAACATCAAAAAATCCCTCCATGTACGAGAAGAAAATGCTCCAGACAACTTAAGATATTCTTGACTTTGAACTTTTACCTCTAAGTGTGACCTTGACCTTAGACTTAGGGACCTGGTTCTTGCGCATGACACTCTATCCGATGATGGTGAACATTTGTAGGTTAAGTCAAATCCTCCATGCATGAAAGATATGCTCGGACAGTCATTCTTGAATTTGACCTTTAACTCCAAGTGTGACCTTCACCTTAGACCTAGAGGACCTGGTTCTTGCTGGCACACTCTCGCTGATGGAACATTTGTGCCTTGTAACATAAAATCCCTTCATGCATGAAAAGATGTGGTCCGGACAAAATCGGACGGATGGACATACACATACACCGAACCGCCAAAAGTTACAACATATTAGGCTCACTGCAGGGCTCGACAAAAATTTAAATCTTCACATACAACTGCCTAAATTTTACACTTTTTTCTGTTGGCTTCATTAAAAACCAGTATCTGATCAATATTCTAATTTGACAATAAATAACCATTTTTCCTAGCATTTTCATGATTCTGTTGCTATGGTAACCATATTTGTGATTCAAAATATCTAGAATTTATAGAAATGTCCTGGCTTCATTAATTAATATGTACATGTTATGGTTCAATAGTAATATGTTAAAAGTTCATCTGCATTTAATTAATTTCACTGTCTGTGATTTCATAATGTCAATGAAATGTAGCACATTGTTTCTAAGTTGTCCTCAGGCGGTCTATGTCAGAATAGCCGTAGATTATTTAAAACATAAATTTTGCATAAAACATACGTGATTTGCTTGTATATAGGTTTTTTTATCATTTCAAAGAATTTTTATCAGAAATCTTGGAACTGGAAGCTACTATTGACATAAACAACCACTTTTCCTAGCATTTTCCTGGATTTTTGTTGCCATGGTAACCATATTTGTGACTCAACAATTTAGGAATTGGTAGAAGATGTTCTTGCTTCCTAAATAAGTGTGTAATGTAACGTTCAATTGGAAATATGTTAAAGGTGCCTCTTAATTCCATGTTGTTCACTGTTCGTGTTTTCAGCAACACTCACTGAAATTTAGCACATTTCTATTCATTTTAAACCCAGGTATTCATTTCAAAATAGCTTTTAGATTACATCCATAAGGATAAATGTTAACATGAAACATACTTTATTGTGCTAACATTACAAGATTCTTTTCATAATTTCAAAGCTTTTTTATTGAGAACATATACAATTAGGAGCTATTATTAAGATAAAGTAAAGACTTTCTCACTATTTTTCTCGTTTTGGTTACCATATAACTCATTCCTACAATTTATTTAGTTAATTTGAGAATGTGATCGTCTGTTTAAAGCTTACCTGTATTTTATTAAGATACACTAAATTCAATATTATAAAGTATGATTGTTATTTTTTAAATGGAATAAAATGAAACAAGTCTTTGTTTTCGTTGTTATGGTGATGTCCAAAAGAACATAAAAGTCTGGTAAAAAATACGAAAACCTAAAAGAAATGTGTATTCTGTTTATACATAATTTGTACTAGAAAATGATAATAACTATTTTCTGTCAGATATGTCATTTGGACGAAAAATCCCACGGCTGGTCACATTTTTATGGCAGTGGTAAGACAGCAAGGGAGAGGGTACATGGATTACATTCAAATATGAAGTTGAGTCACTGTTGACAGACAAAGTTTCACCAATGAGCAAATAATGAAAGAATATGGAGAGCTTTAAAGGCAAGTGCTAGTGACAAGATAAGGAGATTAGGACCTGGTATAATAAAAGTGGAGGAAGTGATTGGAAAATTGGATAGCGACTATGGAACCAGTTGAATCTCGAGAGAGTATAATGAGGAATTCTACTCTAGTCAACAAAAAGATCAAATGAGAAAGTGGAACAGTATGCTCAGGTTAGAGGAATTATTTGGATCAGGCTGTTAGGGCTGAAAAACACTGAAAACAGATACGCTTGCCTAAAGCGGTATTGCATGCAGGACTTAATAGAGGAGCGAGAGCAGATGAGTACTTATCAGAATGATAAAATAGTAGAATATGATGCTTTCAAAAGGGAATTGCGAAAGATAGAGTCGGAAATGGAGGATGGGGATAGTCCAGTAAGAAAGACTTGCAAAGCAACAGTAAATGTTGAAAAAGCCTGGAAAAAATGAACTTGGTGAAGTGGAAACAGTTATTGCAGAAACTTAATGATAGGATAGATTGTTTAGAAAAGAAAAGAACAACCAAGATATGAGATCCTGGCTCCTAGATATGGCTTGAGGACGTGGTTCAGCCTGAGGAGGAGGAGAGGGCACAGACGTGAAACGTTGGCGAGGTAGAGGCCGAGGTGACTTCAGGCCACAGAGGCCCCAAGATCTGGTACAACTCTCCAGCCAACTTGCTACATTTGTAATGAAAGGGGCATATACAGATGAACTGTCCATTGATACAGAATCAAAAAAAAACTTGTTACACTTGTAATGAAAAAGGTCACATTCAAAGAGATTGCCCATTGATATAAAGTACGCCCAAAAGTATAAGTGCTCCTGTTACAGGATCAAACTTAAGGCACCATAACAATGTAGATCCTAAATTGGTTGGCATTTACAAATGGGGTAAATATTTTGTTGGACTGTTGAACAATATCCACACAACATCTCTTTTGGACACCGGTAGTTGTGTCAGCTTAGTCTCTGAATCTTTTTATAAGGAACATCTTTCCAACACAGACATTAAACCTATTGGTGATATTTAAACATTGGAGTGTGCTGATGGACAGAAACTCCTATATAGGTCTACATTGAAGTGGAAATGGCAGTTACACCTGGACTCCCAAAGAATAAACCACAGCAGTGCCTCTTGCTGGTCACACCAGATACTAAGTATTCAGAAAGAACACCAGTAATACTAGGGAAAAAACATATTAAAAGTACTAACAGGAATGTAAAGAGAATTTGGAGAATACTTGTAAAGCAGTTTACACAGGTTGGTTTCTTAGCTTCAGGACCATCATAGTTAGGAAAAGAGAATTAAAAAGGCAGAAGAATCGACTTGCAATCATTAAAAGTGCATCAGCTGATAAAGTGGTATTAAGGCCAAATGAATCTATAGAACTTAGTTGTTATACAGATAAAAGAATTAAATTATCCAGCTACTGCGGCTATCATACAGGAAACAGAAGACAGTACAATTCCTTCATTTATAGATATTGCACCAGGTGTCGTCCATTATACTTACGGACAAAACTCAAAGTAAAAATAATATTGTCCAATCTGACAACTACCGCAGTCAGCATTCCGCCTTAGTCAGTTATAGTATGTGAAATACAACCAGTTACTGTAGCTGAAGTACATTTAAAAAAAACTAGAAGATCAAATAAAAGAAAAAAATAATAGAGGAATTACATGTATATGAGGATAACATACTTGATGTAAACCAGATAAAGCAAATAAGATTTATTGAGTTATAAGGACATCTTTTTCTGTAAATGATTCAGATATAGGAATTTGCAATAACATATGGCGAACCGGATTTTGACCTTTTAAGTACATTACACCTTTTAAACAAAGACATCGCCGCATTCCAATCGTTAATAATTGATGAAGTTAGGACAGCATATTGAACAGCTTTTGTCTACAGGAATAATAAGGCTATCTAAATCACCATTCACATCAAATGTTGTACTTGTAAGAAAGAAAAAATGAAAACTTAGATTTGTAGTGTGTGGATTACAGATTGTTCAATGAAAGAACAGTGGGAAGGACTCTTATGCCTTACCCAAAAATAGAGGAAATAGTTGATTGCCCACATGGGAGCCAAGTACTTTTCAACTATTGACATGAAATCAGGATACCATCAGGTAGAAGTGGAGGGAAATACACAAAGAAAGGACTGCGCTTACTGTTGGATCAATTGGATTTAAGTGAATTTAACAAAATGCCATTTTGGGCTTTCACTAGGTGCACTGCCACCTATCAACGTTTTCTAAAATGTAAGAAATCTTAGAGACTCTGAATATGAAAATCTGCCTCATTTATCTGCATGTGATGTAATTATATTTAGTGAAACTTTTGAACAACACCTTGAGAGCTAGGATATTACATTAAAATGAATCTCAGCGGCAAATCTCAAGTTTGCACTTTGAAAAATGTCACTTGAGCAAAACGAAAGTTGCTTTTCTAGGACATGTAGTCAGTGGTGATGGGATACAAACAGATCCTACAAAGATTGAAAAATACAAAATGACCAACACCTCTAATCCCCATGAGTTGAGATCCTTTTTTAGCTTTTTGTGGTTGGTTACTACAGGAGATTTGTAAAAGACTTAAGTACGTTGACAAGACCTTTGTCTCAACTCCTACCACCAACATCAAGAAAGAAATGTCAAACGAAACCAAAGTTGAGGGGAGATGGACAGAACATGAACAGCAAGTTTTTGATCAGGCTGAAAGAAATATTATCAACTCCACCTATATTGGCATATCCCGATATTTTTATCCCGTTCGAATTGCATACTGATGCGAGGGTACAAAGGACTTGGGTGCTGTGGTTTACCAGAAGCAGAATGGGGTTTTAAAAGAGTTATCGCATATGCCAGCAGAGCAGGGACAAAGTCTGAAACAAAATAAAATCTTAGGTGGCATTCTGGGCGCTTGAGTTCTTAGCTTTAAAATGGGCAGTTTATCTTAACCATGAATCATTTCTCTGTTTCTACAGACAATAATCCTCTGACTTACATATTTCATTTACCAGTGCCAAATTGATGCTACAGGACAACGTTGGGCTTCAGCACTTGGGGAATTTTCCAAGACATTACTTTTATAAAGCAGGATTAAAGAATGCCGATGCAGATGGAATGAGTAGATA
>JAFMSR010001568.1:0-26664 GCA_022818135.1 Saxidomus purpurata
AGTTCTATTAAGTATTTGATTTATTTAATTTCATTAAGTAAATGACACTTTCCGGTGCACTTTATCATGTTGTGGATAAAAATGTCAAAAGTGTCAGGTGACCGACTTGCATGGTCTATAATTTTTAAATAATTAAGATGATGACATCTTTGATCTTAAACACGTGTGTTGTATTCTGACTCATCTACTTATAATTTAAGAAAGAAAGATCTTGTCTTCTCATTTATGTACATTTTGTATTTCAATATTTATGACGTTTTACTTCTAACGCTTTGTTGTATGGTGATATAACCATTCAAAATGACCATTAAAGTTTTAAATAAAATATCAATCAGTGATTTATACTCTAGAATAGTAAACATTGCCATATATAACCCAAAATAACGATATGTGTAACAGTTTTATTCACGTTGAATAGACTGGTAGGGTAAATCTTTAAAAGAAATTGACTTTCCTACTAAAAATAAAAAAAAAATCCGTTTTGAAGGGTAATATAACTTTGATATTCCTTAATTTCATTGAATGATGTTGTTGTTGTTTCTTGTGTATGATAAAAAAGCAATATGTCCCACCAACGCGCCTAAGAGATAGAACAGAAACGGTTACACAAATAAGCAATATATAAATATAGAACTCGTCTTTTGTGCATGATTGGTTTTGGTTAAAATAATTCACGATTTTGAAAAACGGTCAGTCACGAAGTATGTCAAATGCAAAAACAGTGTCTTTGATTATGGAAAGTGTTTCTCCATATTTCGTTGGATGATCATACTTAATGATATATCTTTTGAATAAATTTCTACGTGGAGATCAATGCGGTTAATGCAGTGCAAAGTAATGTTTTGCTTATTTTGTCATATTTCAAGCAATCTGGAGACCCTATAAAACATCACAGAAATACGTTTTGTTGAAATTACTGTCAGAGACGGAGGTGTAAGCTTAACAAAACAATCATGCACGGGACAATAAGCATTAAGCTAATGAAATTTAAAACATCAGCAGGAAATTTAATTCATATGGAAACCAACCGAATCTGAACGACTATGAACATCTATGTCAAGAGGACCATGATGGCCCCATGTATCGCTGGCATCAGTAATATTGTACTTTAAAGCAATATAGCAGGTCAAAAGGTCATTATCGAGATCAGTCATAGGACATTCGGAAATTAGTGTGCAAAACTGCACAAAAAGTCCACATTTTATATCTCTAGCTTATACAAACGGACGAAAGTCATGGTCAGCTAATGTCAAAGTTGAATAAGTGACCTCGGGGCGGGACCAATTGCTAATGATTTGAACAATTAAAGTATGAGATCACTAAGCAATGCTATACGCAAAATGTATTTCGCCATGCTGTCTGAGGCAAGTCGAATGAAATATATATATTCCTATATACATATGTCCCGCAATTATAAATCCAATGAGCCCTGGGTTGGTGTCGATTTTAACAGGGGTAATGATTTAATCATATTTATAGAGGACAATTAAGACATGCGATCTGTCAAATATTGAAAGTATTTATGTTGAAACCAGATGATTTCTAAAACATTTTCTTATACAAGCTTATGGGTTGGTGTCGATTTTAACGGGGTCATGATTTGAACATTTTTTAGAGAGGACAATTAAGCTATGCGATATGTCAAAGATTGAAAACATTTTTATTTGAAACCGGAAGATTTCTATAAACATTTTTATGTAAAAAGGTGGTCCCGGGCGGGGTAGATTTTGATAATTAGGTAATGATTTGAACACTATTGGAATATGTCCCAACTGCACAATGCTACATTATAAGTATATACGCTGTGGGCGTATGGTTTTAGACAAGAGATGTTTTGAAGGTTTGCCTCTATAACCCTTAGTATAACCAAGTGACACCAGGTCTTGATCAGATTTGACAAAGGGGTCATGATTCCGTTCCGTTACCCTGACAACCAGAGTTACATGATATCGAATTAATTGAACAACTTTATTAGAGGACCACCTAAGGAACATTACTGCTAAGTGTCATAGACTTTTGTCAATGGATATAAGACAAGAAGTCCTTTAAAATATATGAACACAGTCACAGACAATCACACACAATCACAAACAATCGACAGACTACGGGCATCACACGGTAACAATAGCTCACCTGTGCACAAAGTGCTCATGTGAGCTAAAGTTGTAGTCTAGGGACTCTTCACATATGCCATTTAAAATGAAATATATGGATATTGATAGGCGACTATGTACTGTATAATGTCCCGTAAGTGTGTTAAATTGTTAATAGTATGAATGGAATGCAAGGCAGATGTGAGACATATCCTTTACTACTAACTCTACTATTTGGTGTTTTCTGAAAAGTATTTCCTTTGACGTCGATCTTTTTTCTAGACTAATTATAATGAATAAAGAACAAAGTCGGAATATTTAATACAAATTATACATTGTACTGAGCACTTGAGCATGGCTTACAACGTCATTTTTTCACTATTGTAAACATTAACACAACACATTTCTTTAATGTCGACATGAACAATAAATGATCGATTGCATTCATGGTAAAATACATAATAAACGCGAAATAATAAAACAACATCCTGTTGGTGTTCCATTTATAACAAATTGTTTCCCGCCGGGTGTTAAACCCGAACATTCCTATCTAGCCCGTTCACGAAAGAACAGTCATATGGTACATGTACATGTAACATATACCATAAAACACAACATTAAACAGAAACTGCTTACACATTGATTGGCCACAAGTATCGATCCAGACCAGCGTGCTTGCATGGTCGCAAAGTCCGTTACGTTGGTTTTCCCATGACGCGGCTCAATTTTTGTTATTTCATTACACTGAACCACTGAATCATAGTAACCAATCAATAATTTCATTCAACGATAGTTAGGACACCTGTCTATTTAAACATTGTTGAAAAGGTGACGAAACTATTTTGCTTCATTTTTGTACTAGCTTACTAACGAAATTTTCGGTGCATTTTAACAGTTTACTTTGCATGTTCAACTATATTAACAAATGCATACCACGGTGCTTCCCTGAATATGGCAGTTAAAGGGCATATTTCACAATTAACGCTAATAGCGACCGCCACTTAAAAACTGGCTCTTTTCTACATACTTTCTATAGTTAAATAACAATCATCTTTAAACTCCCAACTGCGTAGTATCTTCGTGACTTCGCTACTTTCGATTTTGGAGTGAAAACATATCGTAACCGCGTAGTTAACCTGAACGACATTCCGTCTGTTACCAGAATCTACATTTTCATTATGTAACCGATGAAATGGCGTTTATAAATGCAATGTAGGTAAACTATCGCCAGTATAAATGTATATGAGGTGTGTCAATTTCAGCGCTTTATGTTCGGCTGCTTATTAAAGTAGTGCATGTCTAAACTGCGTAGTAAGAAACAGACCACTTAAGTGCCATAATGCTGTATCTGTCGAACGTTTAAAAAGTACTTACAACCTATGCGCATGAACTTAGAAAAATTGACTACATTCTGTTTTTTGGTAAATTGTCGCATATTTTTCTCATCTTTGAAACAATATAAATCAACACAAACACTGTTGATGGCATACATGTATGTTACTTTCTATAAATATGAGATGTGATCAATCTGAAGGATTATTTAGAATTGAGGGGTAGTTCGGTTTTAAAAGTAGACAACTGCTCTTCTCAGAAACTGTGTACAATAAATGTTAGGATTTGAAAATCCTCACAATTAAAAAGCGTCTGCATTGAGATTGAGATACTGTTCGAGGAGCTTTTGGATATACGACCTTCATTTTCCGGAAGCTGTGTTAAGATTGCGTATAACGTGGACATTGGTTATTAACAAAATAATAAAATGTGTTAAAATGTTCAATTTGTACACTTCCGGCTCAGCTGAGGCAATGTGTTTTAGAAATAGTGCTATTCAATTCCCAAAGTTATAGCTCATACATAGAAGAATGTCGTTTATTGTGTTGGTTTCCTTAAGCACAGAGCTATAGTACAAATAAATCAATGTAACTTTAAAGCAAAGGCATTTTTTCAATGTAAATGAATCGCATTGAAATAAATAGTTCGAGCACTTTCTGAAGACAACAACAAATATAGAAAATAGTTGTTATGAAAAAAGTAGCAGGCATAAAATAATCAATAAGAATGTGTTACTTCTTTAAACTTTATTACACAATATAACAACAAACTGCGTGTTTTATATATATTTGCTCAGCCTCTTTAACTCAATCCCCATTACTCTGGTACCGGGGGCGTGTATCATGATCTGGTCTTTTACAAACACTTCCACATTTATCTTGACAGCATACTAATCCATGTTGAGCACATTCCCTTGTTGTGCATGGAGGAGGAGGCTTGGAACCACGACACTGATTTTCAGGCGGCGGACATTGACCTAAAATATATTTGTAACCTTTATAAAATGACTAGTTCATCGAACAGTAATTGTGTAGAACTATTGTAAAACAAGAAAATTACATGAAATTTAAAATTAGATTTAGTGAAAAGTCATTTCTTGATTCAATCTAAGACCGTTTTAACAGTATTAAAATGCCAGATCGCGTTTTTGTTTTAATGTCATGAACTGTCGTGTCATTGAGTTGTCAGTTTCATACATGGACTTATTTTTCACATTTACAACCATGATCGTTTAACGTGGTAGAACTTTTGATAATAAATACTGTTTATATCAGCTGGCCAAACCAGAAATATTACGATTTTTTTAGAAAACAAAAAGCTGTAAAATAAACCGATTGCAACATGTGAAATGAAAAAACATAAACCTTAATTTCAGCTCATGATTTTTACTTTGTCTTAGTATTGTTTAAACTGTTTAGGCGGAACTGCGTTTTGAAAATGAAAAACACACTGTATTTTAGAACGAATCTTGTTGAATATGATCGTTCAATTGTTTGAACTTATTGGTCAGGTCAAGGTCTTAATACGAGTCTAGGAACAATCCATTAAAGAAAACATCTATAGAAATTGATATACAAATATCCATAAACACAACATTTGCCAAGCAATTTACTTTATAATCATACAATTAAGTATAAGAAGTCAGCTCTTTTTTTCTCAGAATGGTTCAATTACAAAATAATAATATTATGTCCGCATGATTCCGCCGGTATGGCGAAGGGATGCATGTATAAGGCGTTATTGTCTATGCAAGATGCAGCAATTACTCATAAGAAATGGCTTCTCCGGGGATTTATTTCAAACCTTTGGTTTTGATGTTTGATCCAATGATTACCATTATAATGTATTTGTTCTCGATTGCGAAACAAGCTCTTTCAACTTATATTCTTGAGACTCATTCAAGATGGACTTAACCTCAAAGAGCGAGGGAGACAATGTCGAATTATTTGTGTCTTGCCTTAGGGCACTACCGACATGGCGATGGTAGGGATCGAACCTAGGGCCCTTCGATCCTGAGGCGAACGCGCTACCACTGCCCCACGGCGGCTCCATGGATCCGATAATTATATATCTATATTATTAATTCGCAAACTAGCTACACCAATTTTGCATTTCTTGTGAAGAATGATTAAGTATGTTTCGTACTTCCGGAGCGGCTTCTGGAGTAAGGGTTGATACTTGGACCTCCAGCGGTTACAGCAGGGCGTTCATGTCTACTTATAGAACTTGTTCCAGTTTTGTAAGGTGGCAATTCTGCAAGATAATTTGATCATTATTATATCAACACAACTTGTTAATATGAGTTTAATTAGTACATTATGTCTAACTTATAATATACAAGTTTTTTATTATTCGTTACCAAAACAATGAGCGAAAGTACATACAAGCAATTCAATTTGCTTTTCTTGCAAGTATATATATATCAGGTATGTGATTCAGCACAAATAGTTTAATGTTTACTGTTTCTTGTCGTAGTGCTAGTATCTCACATTTGATGTTAATACCATTCAGTGTTACTTTGAGGAAATGTTAAAGAATTAAGAATTAAAATAACAAATGGGTGCACGTTATAAACAGCAGATAGTTACTAGTAAATGCACTTAATTTAACAAAACTTATAATAGGGTCATTATGCAAAACTCATACTTAGTAACTTTAAAACTTGCTTCGTTGAAATTTAATCCAAAATCAGAACCTTTTGATTTCCAGGAGCTTATTAAACTGTAATTCTGTTTAATATTCAGTCTGCCAAGAAAGGATAAACTACACTATTGTGCTTTAATTGTGCTGACAGACTGCAATTAAGTTATGTAAGCTAATCCGATATAAAATCAGCAATATGAGAGCAGCTCTATAAACGATCATCGGTACTGATTGATATTTTCAATTAAATTATTGATTAATTATACTAATGAGTGTAGCTATGACAAAAAGGGATACATTTTTATACCTGGAGCAGTATTATCAATGCAACATTTTGATTTAATACAGGTTGTTCCGGGTTTGCAACTAACTATAATATCACCAACTTGTCCACATATACCATCCTGGCCGGCAGGGCATTCATCTAAAAGTCACGTAATAGTTTGTTATACTCTTGCATTAAGAACCGAATAAAATTACTTCATTGATATCATATTTTTTATATATCAAAACGTAACTGTCTGAAAAAACAGAAAAGAGTACAATTCAAATTCATAGCGCTAAGAGAATAGCAATTAACGTATCTCAAAACAGTCTTAAACACAGAAATCACCAATCAATCAAAGACAAAACAGTTCATCAGAAGCTCAAATTTTGACATAAACAACCAAGAAAGGTAAAATTAGCATTGAATTAAGATATAGTGTTTTTCACCTGTAAACGTTTGACCTAACTAGTATAACCTTGTCTTTTCATATACATTCCCTAATACAATGTAAAATACATGTATATAGCTCTGCTCATATCTCTACTATCTTATTTCTATTCAAGCTCAAATTGAAATGTTTACTATATGTATTATTTAACATACGTGCATCGTTTTTACAACATATCTCTCCGTTGCAAGTGTACCCAGGTGGACAGGGTGGGCCAAGTTCAATAGGTCCACGGAAACATGGCCCAGACGACCCGAACTGACAAACTGCAATTAAGTTAAACATGAAGCATTTTCTAATCAACTGTGATCCCTTAACTACTGCGCTTTTGAGGCCCAGTGGAAATATAGAACAATATTTACGCCTTTGCCTTCCTGTTATTACTTTTATTCACATATGGCCACTTACCCTGATATAGGTGTCAATGATAGTAATATGAGCCAATCAAATGTTAAGGCGATTGATTTATTTTTTTTAATTCAGTTAAAATACACATAATTACAAATTATTTAAATACATATGACCAGCGACACGAGAAATGGGCCTTCGGACAAAATACTTGGAAACTAGCTTTCTTGCATATTTGAACAAACAATATTTCATTATCAATATTGGAAAATTTCAGTTACCTACGTTCAGTACATACAAAACTACAACATTTTGAAAAAGTATACCTAAGGCGTCATTGTTCACTCTAAAAATGACGTCACATACCACAATTTGACGTCAAAACCCACTTCAATTTACATGGGCAGTAAACTATTTCGGTAATCATTTCCTAACAGCATCATTTATTTTTGGTTGCAACATTATATACTCTTTCAATATATATCATATCTGGTGAACTATTTCATGTCTTCTTTCCACGATCTGCCTTTTTCATAGGGTATAGCCAAGATTTAAAAAAATAATAATTTCAAATCGCTGTTGCCATAGTAATGGTCTTGGAGGATTTTGAAGCAAATAGTATGTTTCTGTTGAGTAAAATATAGTACAGTGGCGCTCACGTTTTTGTTCCGTTTTTCGGCAGGAAAACGCGAGCAGCGCCCGTTTTTCGCCCGTTTACCGAACGGGGCGTTTTTCGGCTCGCACCGTTTAAAAAAACGCGTTTTTCTGCCCGCCCCGTGAAAAAAAACGGCTGGTTGCACTGCACATGCGTGAAAAGCGAGTTCCTGCGTTTTTTCCCGTTTTTTTTACCGGAGTATCAAATGCGCATGCGTGAAAAGCGAGTTCCTCCGTTTTTCGCCGTTTTTTCCGGGGTAGCAAATGCGCATGCGCCACATGTGTTTTTCTTCACTGTTTTAATTTTTTGTAAAATTATGCCTATCCGTTCAAACTATTAAAAATCGCGAGTATAATTATAGATGTTAAGTTTATAATGTGGTCCGATTAAGATTGTTTTTTTTGTTTCTTATTTTCAAAAACAAAGTATAACTACCACCAGCCTGTTAGATCATTACTTCCGCGTTTTCATCATAACATAAAATAAGCGGGTACATATCCGACAAGATGGAGAGCGAGGGGAACGCCTTGTGATAGATAGAAATAATTTAGCACCTCCACTGTCCCTATTATGTTACTATGAAAAATATATAACCAGTAGATATACATTTAATTAAATTAAACCTGCTCGATCATATGATTTCAGTTATCAAAATAAAACTATAACATCGGCAGTTGAGAATATTCATGGCCATGCTTCTGGTTCAATTACCATAGATTCTTTAATTTGTCCATGTACAAAATTTCCATATTCTTGTTCACAACTTAATCGCTCTCGAGACTAACTACTATAGGAATCGCTCTCGTCAGACTTTTCATATACTGATAAATTGCAAAACGTAGAGTAATATCACGGACCTATATACACATATAGTGTATATAGGTCCGTGGTAATATATTTAGGAAATAGATTTCACTTTTGAGTGATATACCGGTAAGTATATCACTGCGGGGTGTGTAAATGCGTAGTAATCTAATTACGAAGGCCTGAGTGATTAATTTCGAAGCATCTACCAACACACAGTGATATAATAACCGGTATATCACTTAAAAATAAAATCTATTTCCACTCTAAACCGTTAATCTAAACAAAAACATGTTCGATTGGGTACTATTTGCTGCATTTTCATGAAGTCGCTGTCTTGAAAGTTGTAGTTTTCCGTGCATTCCATGCATTTCGTGAAATTTTGGCTGTTCTTTTTTACTTCTCAAAAAAGCGCTATACGTCTTATTTTTGTTGTGTCTGATATTGCTGGCGATACCGGAAGTGTAGAAAATTTTACTGCAATTTTTTTTTACATCACGTGAATTCATTAACAACAATACCAATCCAAGCGTATTAGCACAGGCACACTCGTAGATTTCGTGTGAAAATTACAAGGGAGGTAATTTCAGCAGTCAAAAATAGTTCGGACCCCTAGCGTGATACACTTAATAGTTTTATCACGCTCAAATCCTTCTTTGTGTATATAGGAGAAATTTCCAATCGTGTTAGAATATGAGTTATACTAACACAAGTGGCATAAACATAATAAGGTTGTTCATTATTTTACGATAAAATACAGTACTTTTATCAAAGGCCGGCAAGGTGCCAAAAAGGAAGTATTTGCAAGACGTATGTAAACAACCTGTCCAATTGCATTTTGTGTTTTCAAGTTACAATGATGTACTGCTACAAGTTGAATATAGTCGTGCAAGAAAAAATTGTAATAATAAATATGTGCCATCATTTCATCGTTTATTCTAAAATGATTCATGGTTTTGTCTCTATGTACAAAGAATTGAAAAATTATGCTATATTAAATCATAAACAATGCAGGAACCGATATGCTGTAAACATTACGTCATATTGCACCGCATGACGTTAAATCAGTGTTCGCATAGAAAACGCTTTGCATTTATTAACCTTTTGAAATATCTGGTCATGTTAGAATCAAAATATCATCCTTCTCAGCTTTGTAATAGTCTTATAAACAATTATCTGTCGTACTGATGCGCTGTTAAAAATGGTTAATTACTGTGTATTAGTGCTCCCATTCATTGTTTTTTAAACGATGAACACCGCTAGAATGGATGTTATTTCATAAATAAAATAGTTATTCGTTCAAATGCAAAAAAAAAAATCACTTGTGCTATGTACTCATTTTTTAAAAATTACTAAGCATTTGAACTCCTGTGTTTTATTCAACAACAAATACAGGGACACATTAGTACTTCATAAATAAAATTTACTTTGAAGTATTCACACTTCCTTCGGCAAAGTCATTAAATTCTATTTGTTAACAATTGAATTATATACCGACAGTTATTAGTTACTGTCTGTCATTGCCGTGACAAAAAAAGCACAGCTAAGAAATGACAGAGAAATTGCAGCTTTTCGCTTACTTGAAAATACCACAGTACGGGGTGTAACCATACCGGTATGTATCGCATCTCAAGGAAATTGCAATATACCGGTCTTATCGCGCACCCCTACTCATTGCACATGTTACAGATGGACTGCCTATTTTACTTGCCATAAGGATACTTCTTCCTTAATTTGGCATTAAAGTGATCAAACCCATGACTCTTGTATTGATGCAAACACGCAATTACTGCCCCATAGCAGCTCTACCCTTTAGCTAAAACTAGAATTAAGGCAAGTATTACTTTTAACTTTGGATTTTATCTCAAGGCATTTAAACGAAGGCAGTGGTAAGGTAGCCGGATACAGCTTCATAGACTTTGTATAACTGTGAAAAATAATCGATCAAGTGGAACACGCCAGTAGTTACTGTGAAATAGGTCCCGAACAAATGAGGGAGAAAAGAATGGATAAACACACCATAGTCAAAGCGGCAACTATAACAATGCCCCACACCCCCACCTCAAGGTAGCATAATAAAATAGAACTATCACTGAAGGTAATGAATACCCCCAAAAAACCCATCTCTGAACGCCATACTGACACAGTATTCTTAATTATATCACATTTGATGCTTATAATTGGACTATGCACAATGACTGTAGGCATGCTATTTATCTCTTCTGTGTATCATTATTTTGACCAGAGGGTTAAGAAAATCAGAGTGCACAATATTTAATTATCTTAAACATCTGTCACCTTGACGTAGTGACCCAAAACATTGACCAAGTCCAACAAGGCATGATATTTATTACTTTGTGAAATATCATTAATTTGTGATAAGGGGTTTTGGAGATAGAGTGCAAAATATTTTACTATCAAAAGCCCGTTAATGTGACCTTTGACCTAGTTACCAGAAATATGGACCATGCACATCAAGGCATGGAACGTATCATTTCTGAGAATAATAATTTAATTCTAACCAAGAGTTTTTCAGGGATTGAGTTCCGTAAGTCTACGGATAGACGGACAGACAGTCAAGCTGAATCCAGTATACCCCCTTACACTTTGTGCAACTGGGGTATAGAAACATTTCCGCAGGTCGAGACATTGGTAAATTGTTTTGAAGGTGACTGAATAAAAATTAGCCACTACAATAAACAGTCCTGTTCTTTCAGTTTTTCCTATTTTTTATTTTTGTTTTTCATACACAAGAATATTATGACTGAAAGCTGCAATGAAGATTCATTCTTCAAGAGAACTGAGTTCCATTTAAGTTGCTCATCTGAGCAACCAATAACATTGTTATTAATGTCATTGTCGTACTCTAGTTCTGTAGTAACCAAAACTGTATGTACTGCAGTACTAAATAGTATTCTATTAAATTGCTAAAGCACTGCATTTCTGCATTGTCCAAATCAATTCAAAATCTCTCGATGCATTAAAAAGTTACAACCTGAAAAAATTGAAAAAAGTTCTCATGCGTCCATTTGTTATCAAAGTGCGACCTTGATATTTGAGCTTGCATTCACCATGCTGTGATTACAGTTATATATATAAATTACTAAGGTTATTTCGCATGCTATATTCTTCATCACCAGCTACTGTTCTAGAGTTTCAATGACTTCTCTTATAAGAACAAAAATTCACAGCTAGCGTAGCATTATCACTTCAGCTGCAACTTGGGATTGTATCCAATATGGATGTTATCTGGCCAAATGATGTTTCTTGTGAGCTATCAATTTGCTGATTTTACTGTTGTTCTTTCCTTATCTTCATCTTCAAAAAATCAATGTACATGAATTCCAAATATGAGTAAACTCAGCGAAGTTCTTCTTTAATGTTAACTGCATGTTGTCAATACATCAAGTGTTCCATTGTCTCACCTCAATTATCAATTCTTCTCATTTGATGCTTTTGTTTTCCTGTTTTGTTTATTCCGTTGAAACTGAAAAATCTACTTTTATGCATATGATGTCAAGTCTCATCACCAAGGTAATATGATGAATAAAAAAAGAACTTCATCTTCTAAACTGATACAGCCATCTGGATCACCACAGAATCCTTCAGTTAACAGTTGCAATGATAGACTGTTTTCTGTTGTTTTCATATCTTGGTCTATTGAACTTCCCTCAGCACTGCATGTACATGACGCTTTTTTCTACAATAAATTAAGAAGAAAAATTATCAATTGCATTTTGTTTTAAGTCTTACAACTAATAACTGAAAATTTACTGACTGAATAGTTAACAGTGCAGGTTATGATCAGACTACATGATTTTGATCTGCACAAGAGGCAAAAGTGTAAGCAAATTGCTAAAAACTAAACTAGATGCCAATGTGCAACATGTCATCCCTGCCAGCTGTCAAAAGGACTAACTCCTTACCAAATAGAGATAGGTCAAAATTCACAAAATATTGGATGTAACATGCATGTTGTACCACATAAAGGTAGTCTTGATTTTTCTCTACGGCGAGTAATAAAAATGTTACAATATAAGCTATTTATAGTAAAACAAAGGGAAGAAATTTCTAAAAACAAAGGAAGCTCATGGTGGTGAACATTTGTGCAAGGTAACATCAAAATCCCTCCATACATGAAGAGGAAATGCTGTGGACAAAGATATTTTTGAATTTGACCTTTAACCTCTAAGTGTGACCTTGACCTTAGACCTAGGGACCTGGTTCTTGCACATGACACTTAGTCTCATGGTGGTGAACATTTGTGCCAAGTAACATCAAAATCCTTTCATGCATAAAGAAGAAATGCTCCGAACAGTCATTCTTGAGTTTGACCTTTAACCTCTAAGTGTGACCTTGACCTTAGACCTAGGGACCTGGTTCTTGCACATGACAATCCGTCTCTTGATGGTGAACATTTGTGAAAACTAACATCAAAATCCTTTCATGCATGAAGAAGAAATGCCCCGGACAGTCATTCTTGAGTTTGACCTTTAACCTCTAAGTGTGACCTTGACTTTAGACTTAGGGACCTGGTTCTTGCGCATGGCAGTACGTCTCATGATGTTGAACATTTGTGCCAAGTAATTTAATAATCCTTTGATCCATGGATAAGTTACAGCCGAGTCAAACTAAATTCAGACAGACGCAAGCTCGCTCACAAGGACACACGCATGCACATGTATACACCGAACCATTATTTGGACACCTATATTGAGCTTTCGTAAGCTGCTTGGCAAAAATGGTTATGATGTTTAACAAATATGTTGACCCAGGAATCAAAATGTACAGGATTTACAGTAGATTGTCTATGTAGTGTATTATGATTTGTTTAATGCAAAGTAATTTATCGAACTTGTAATGTTTGCTAAATATAAAATATTTTTAAGCTAAAATGAATTAGTATGAACTAATGACTTTTCGAGCTGAAGGCTGATTCTGGCTGCCTGGCCATCATTTTGAAGTAAAATCTTTTATTTTGTGTGATTTATTGTTAAATGTCTTAATATTATTAAACTCCCTAAATGACAGATGTAATATCACAGATCTATAAACCTTGAGCAGCATTTTATAGATTCAAATCAAAATACTCTGTGTTTAAACTTTGTGTACTTAGTGAAATCCTAGACATTTCTAATTCTTTGAGACTCTTAAACATATCTGGACTTAAATTGCCTGAATGATTGAACTGTTATTTAAATAAAAAAAAGATTGTCATATTTTACATAGTGTCTAACTTGGAACTCATTAAAAAAGACTTTACTACTTGATATCTGATATTTACTCAAAATTTCCCATAGAACAACACTTCTTCAGTTTAGTTTTTAATCTTCCAAAAATGATTTTCAATCAGAAACTTCCAATTTGAAAAACAATTCTACAATTCCAACTATGGTTCAATCAACTGATTATGAAATACAGCTGTTAAATGCATTTCAATAAAACTGAACAAATGGTGCCAATATAAAATAAAGCGTCCCGCTGACCAATAGTTCTTCAGTATAGCCTGAATTTTGACCTTGAATATTGAATAACTATAAGTATAAACTAAACTAATTACAGTAAGATCTCAGTAAAACCATGGTTCAGTGCTCAAAATTGAGACTATAGTGTACTTTATGGCCCCTCTGACATATCTATGTTATGTAATCTTACATAACATACTGATAAGGGAGAAATTGAAGCAAAGGTTTAAGTACTGCCTAAGGCAATAAAACAACTTGAATAGGCTGTGGATTAATGAGGGACCAGCTTCATTTCTTAAAACAAGAGAATAAGATTAATTGTTACAATGAATAATGTACAGACCACTTTTTTCTACTAGTTTTTTAATGAAAATGACAGCTATCAGAACTGCAGCATTTTGTTGAAAATCCCAAGTTCTTTAATAATACCAGACATTAATTTCTGCCTTTCTGATTCAAATGCAGAAAATGATAAAAATATTTCACTTTTAAAATTGTGATCTTTTTCAACAGTGCACACTGTTGGCAAATAAGTATTGTTTAATAATCAACATACCATCAAGTCCAAAATGTACAGGGTGACTGCATGTATATTGAATTTAGGGGGTTAAAAGCTGTGGACAACACACAAAGTTAAGGAAACCTAAAGCAATATGCAATAAGACCATCACTTAAATAAAGACTGTTTCAGAAAATATCAAGTATTTATTGGTCTGACATGTTGGTACATTAACCTAATACCACTGGCACTGGACACTAAATCAATAGAAAAGTAAAGGACATACACTGGTAATTTTGTTTATAACAAACTCATTGGTACCATATCATTATCCGGAGTTTGTTATATCCATATAACATTTTCATAAGAAAAGTAAAATAAAGAAAGAATCTCGGGCAGAGAAAATATATTCCTTATATCCTGATTTCGCTATATCCACAGTCTTACATACAAATTTTACTATAAATCAAATATCATTTCTTAATGAAATATCATAAAAACCAGAATACACAAAATTTAATAAACAGTTTTAAGAAAAACATGTAGCACTGATTTCTGTGAATGCTCTTTAAGAATGGTGTTGATTACCGGTAATGTTATTTTACATTGAAAGGAAGAGTCACCCCAAAAAGTTCCTGTCTGGCCGGTCAGGGAGAGAGGGATAACATGTACATGACGCCATGCAATCCTTCTACAATTGGCTTCCTTCCATCATTTCGAAAACAAATTTCAGTATAGCATCGCCTCTACTTAAAGGACCAACCATTTCTGACTTTTGTAACACTTTCTTAAAGCACATCAGTGTTTTTTTTTTGGGGCCTTTTTGGGGCCGAAATTCGGCCCCATTCCCCTCCAAAATTAATATATATTTTTCCCCATTTTTGACAAAAAATTCCCCTCAAAATGTTGAAAAAATCTTTGATTAATTTAATCAAGAGTTGGCCAAACTTGTTATAAAAACATAAGATTTCATAAATTAAAGCACCAGAATAATTTCTTGCAACTATCTTGACACGTTACATGAGAAATAGTCAGGCGAAAATCGCCGTTTTTTCGTTTGTCACCTATTTTCGCGACCCCGATTTTTGTTATTTTTTCAACGAAGACAGTGTTCCAAAGATGAATAAAGATACTAAAACAATGTTTTCAATTGAAAATAGAAGTATTACTTATTATTCACGTGTGTTTTAGCACCTATGCTGCTAAGTTATGTTCCTGACACCAGAATTTTTATATAAAAGTTTATGTTAAATTCTTATGTCCTCTCTTTATATTTGGCAAAAGAATAATGTCATTTACATACTTGATAGTTTTGGTTCTTTATAATATAACATTTTTAAACAGTATATTTTATACATTTTCTAAAAAATTCCCCTATTCTGGCAAAATGATGTAAAAATTCCCCTCCTGACGGGCCCCGCCACCTTTCCCCTCAGACTGAAAAAAAACACTGCACATTTACCTGCCGAACTCTATACTTTAACACCAGACACTGGTCAGTCAGGACTATATAGATGCATACGTTAACCATTATTTAACTAGCTGTCGGGTCAGCAACCGGCCAATCAGATCTAACCACTGCTGGGATTCAAAACTTTGACCCTCATCCTACTCCCAAGGCAGATGCCACTATACCAAAAGTGACAGTATGTATGCACTGGCAAAGTGGGCGGGGAGGGGGCGGGTTAGAGAACCAGACCTTTTCATTCTAACATGTGGGAGCAATTGAAATTGCAAGTGAAAATCTATCAGACACTTTTCACCCATGTACAGCTATTTCATTGTTTATCCAAGGTCGGAATAGAAAAACTTGCTACAGTAAAGTTATCTGCTTTCATATCAAAAAAATTATATGATGAAAATTTGATTTAAATTGCTTCTTAGAAGGACGCTTGTTGGTAAACAGAGAAGTAACTTTTACATGTTTCATTAACCCTTAAGTCCCTGTCTCAAAAATACATGGTTATTTCATTGTCGATATATACCAACAAAAATGCTTTAAATTTGCATTTGTGCATATAAATGTTAAATACTGCAATGTACAGCTGTTTCTCTTCCTCAGTAACCAACACGCCAGTTTGAGCCCCCAGAAAGAAATACCTGGCAGTGACGGTCAATTTTTTATAGGCTTTTTTGTCATGTAAGTACTTATGTCGCTTAAAGGGGCACTCCCTACAAAGTACATCTAGCAGATTAAATTCTCGAAACAAAGATTATGTGTTCAATGAACGCAAAATGATAAATAAATACAATTTCAAAAAAGAACCTACGGCAAAAAATGCCTCATTTTGCCACAATCAGGTAAGGTGACTCATCAGCTGTCATATGCATCTATAACTTTTAATAATTATAATAACCAAGAAGTTGACGATCTTTGTTTACCTTGAAACTAGATTGTTTTTATAATAGCTCTATGTTTTCAAAAGTATGACATCACGGCAAAGCCGAGAATAGGTAAAACTGCAAAAATTATCTGTACCCAGATGTGCGAGCTGAGAATTATTTTTATGAAAATTAAGGGAAATCGTACATGCACAACTTAAGGACTACGCACCACGTTAGAACAACAAACCACAGTACCAGTAGTACCATGAGTACTGTACAGGGATACAATTGTTTATGAACTGTTAACTTAAAGTCTATTAAAACCTGACATTTTACCATATACCGGTATCTGACGGTCTGATCATAAGATATAGATATGTAGGTTATATCCCTTACCCGAAAAGACAACAAGAAAATTTGTAAATTTATCATGTTTATATCATTATGCCTCAATGTTTTATCAATGTTTCACGCCCATAATAACACAAACTGAGTTAGCATTCTATTGATTCTGTAACAGCAGCATGTGACCACTGGAATTATACTGTCAGATACTGTAGCGTGGTGTCTATTTTCGTGTTTTCCTTGTGATGAACCCTAATGTCCATAACAGTTTGTCAAATACCAAATTATAATTTTCAGCTCTGCATTGTGTAACAGCATTTTCCTGAAGTTGAATTTTTCATACCAGTACTGGTTGAAGTCCTACATCCGGACGCTGTTTAAACATATTTTACGATAACTCTGGTAATTTTTGTATCTAGCAAACTTTTAACAGAAGTAAGTTAGGTCTTCTCCCAAAAGAAAACTTCTAGGAAAAGATCATTTATATATTTTTGCGGCCAGGTAGTGAGGTCACCAAATTGCTTAATTATATTGCCCAACTGTACCATGTATCCGGACAGCATTTTTAAAAAGATTTTATTTTTTGTGATGTTAGCTTTTGAATTGTGTAAAATGTTTCAATCATTTGACCCATAAATGAAATTTCATGAAAAAAGTTAAACTTGTGATTTTTATTTGCCGGGCCTCACAGAAATATTGAGCATGCACAGTATGTCATTTTCAATTTCCTCTCGACAATGTTAACATGCTTTCAGTGACTAACAAAATAGTGAGATTTCTTGATCAAATTATTAATACTTACATTATACTGTCATTTTTGCACTTTGATGATTGAAATCAAGTGTCTGTTTGATCAACAATATATATGACTGTAAATATTAATTAGGAAATAATCTATGACTTTGAGTGCTTTATCGGAATTGAAGCATTCCACCGCGAGGCGATGTGCCTGGCGGAATAATTCACTAGGACAAAGCCATATATCATTTTGATTCTTATTATCTTATAAGCCGAAATGTTTTAAAATGATCGTAACTACTACGGACCTTTTTTCAGTTTGGCAGTAATGTGTAAAATTGCATACATAGTGGCTGTTGGAATTCACTCATCTATACAGGCAACCATTCAAGATAACACACTATATTATACAAACTTATTTTAGTTTTAATCATCTAATACATGAAATATAAAAAATAACTGACTGTGACATTATGCAGAAGATGTAAGATTCAGAACCGAACAAAGGAGACAATCAATTAAATGCATACTGTAATTTAAACTTTTGAACGTTTTAATGTGGAGTAATGACGTCAGTGTGATGACAAGCGTTTTCATTCTTTGTTTTGTCTCCCGGAATCAAAACAATGCACGACTGACTGTGAATGCTGAATTTCTTGACTTTTTGAAAGGAAAGCAATGGGACGGCACTCTAAGGGCTACTTGACGTAATCAAAAATGATATTTAGGCTCTTAAACAGAACTTTTTCATGTGACTGATGTACTTATACAATATTATTCCTCTTTCTATATATTTGATTTAATTTAGTGCACAGGAGTAAAGTAGAAAAGTCGGAAGGAGCTACTTTCATGTCCGAAACTCTGCCTACATAAAGCACTCGAATTGACTTATAGAAATAAACCATACAGTAGGCATCTAGAACAATAAATCACGCATTTTCGCAAGTGTCCGGTTTGATTGTTGTCCTTGTCTGGTGGTCTCCAACCAGTATAGTAGAAATTATTATTTTCAATGCTTTCCAAATATTTTGTAAACATAACATGAGCTTAATATCAGTAATAAATGCAAGACACCTACATTTCTGGCTGTAGTGACCATTTTTTGTGTACTCTATGTCTAGAGTGGTGGAACCTTTGCTGGCGGTATCCTTATGCTGGTGAAAAAAAAATGCTATTTACAGAAAAACAGATGAAGAAATAATTTTCAAGGTATATTCAGCATTGATAGTCGATGAAATGCTTTTACAGCAAACGTAGTGATAGCCACGCATGCAGCTCTGTGACCCCACAGCAGCAGATACATTTGTTCTGGATCCATTTCGCTAGAAAAATTCTTTAATAATAAACTTCAAAATCAACCAGTTAAAGTTAGCATTTTTGATAAAACTTGTTCTTTTTTGTATAAAAATATATTTTCTATGGAAACTGTCATTTCTTTTTAGTTAATATTTAGGCTCTAAAAACTGTTTCCCACCTGTTGATTGTCAAATATCACATACCACCAACATTGGTTCCCTTCATGGTTAAAGTTTTGACGTGTGTCATGTCAATAGCTCCCAGAATGACATAGTCACCTGACGACGCACATCAACATGTTGTTTCAATTTAGCAGGGATAACATTATGTTTTCACCGAGGCAAATCAAAATGGTTAGGATTTCCTGCTTTCTCAACAGCCGATATACAGTTAAACTTCATTCGCTGGAACTCGAAGGGTCTGGCATTCCGGTTTGAGGGATCGGTAGTTCGAGCAATCGAGGTTTGTCAGCATGGTCAGTCACGGGGGTCGTCATACATCTTTTATCGAGACCACATCGGGAGTTATTGCACATACAATGGTACACACATGTAAATGTGCATGTATATTATAAACTTGTAGCTTACCCTTGATTAAAGACAAATTAAAAAGTGTTGTAATGTAAAAGTATGAAACGTTTGTCATTCATGAAATAATTTATTCAATTTTCTGAAAAAAAAAACCAAACTTAAAATTAAAGCCAATCTGCTACTTATATATATATTGCTATATAAACATCGTGAGCGACTTTCAGTCTGTTTGTACATCATAACCTTTAATTGCAAATTTAAGTGTGAATAACACACGCCAGCGCTTGTGTCTGACAGCTGATTATCAATGCATTGTTTGCTTGATAATAATTGAGATTATCACCTTTTATTGTTCGAGCCAAAGGATGTACTTTACAATGAAATAGATCTGAAGGGACCGCGGTACAGGTTCGAGAGATCGTTGTTCGAGGTTTTGGTGGTGGAACAATATGACTTATATTGAGCTTTAGCCGGGACCGCCGGTCGGGTCCATTCGGTAGTGTTCGAGCGAACGAAGTTTAACTGTACATTCAAAATACCTCGAGCATAGGTTCCCCCACTCTAAGCACCCCTTGTATGGTCCTGCTAAACCGATACTTACTCAAAAATTATCTCCACAAACGCACAGGTAGTCGAACCATAGCCACACACCTTATTACCAATATAGGTGGGTGGGGTATGGTTCGACCTCCTGTGCACAAACGGAGTCCATATGGATAAGATTTGCAAAATAGTCACCGTTCGTATTCTGTCACATCTATTTCTAAATTAAACAAAAAAACATGCAAATTTCACCAGCTTTTCCTTGCTTACCAGTAAATACTTTTGTTAAGATATTTGTCTAACACAACCTTCTTGTCGTTGTTGTTCATGTCGAGATCCGGCAAAATACCGCAACGAATTAATCACCGACTTTGTTGTTATAATCTACAACCCATCTTGCGAAATAATGTACTGGACTGCAGTTAACAAAAACTTGAACGGGACATAGTGTCACATATATCAAAATTAAAATATCCGGGGCCGGGATACTGATAAATTAATCATAAAATTTGTCCGGTAGTTTAAACATTGCCTCTAAATTGTTTCTCTGCAATAATTGATCAGGAACGGTCTATGGAACGTATGAATTCCTGCTCTACTGTAGATTATTATTTTATTATTTATATTTATTATTATTATAAAGCAGGTCAGCAATAAAATCGGCACTTAAAGTACATTTCAATGTTATTCTGACAAAGATATGGTTCATTGATTAGTGAAACGACAACAGCCGTGAAAAAAAAACGGGCTGGGAATCTTCTGATTGGCTGCTGGTTTGGACACGCCTCTTTACCGGGGTACTGCTTCCATATTTGGAGTGACCCGTTTTTTTAATCTTTTTTACCGGCTGTTCTTTCCATATTTGGAAATGAGCCGTGAAACCGCGGTAAACGCGTGAAATTGCCCGCGTTTACCGGGCGTTTACCACGCGGTAACAACCATGAGGTAAACGGAACAAAAACGTGAGCGCCACTGTAACTATCAGTTTTTATCATTGGTTTTGCATTTAAAGAGGGTGACAAAAATGTAAATTTTATGGGTTTTTAATCAAGTATTGTCGAATAATGTAACAAATGTCCGAAGGTACATTTTCGCTCGTCGAAGGTCATATAATAGCGACATTATCAAACTGACTAAGAATTATATATATCACAGAGTGTTTGAATAAACAAATGAGATTTATATCACAGTTCAATTGTCCCAAATCGATAATACACTACTTTACAGTTTCAAACGGGGCTATTTCCTGTCTATTTTTATTGATTTTTATCGAGTAAATGTTACAGACCACTTATAAAATTCCAGATGTATTGTCAAGTTTAACAACTGATTTAATATTTGTAAATAAATAAAATGTATCAAATTGCATATGCATAGAAAGCTAACATCGAAAGCTTTCCAATGATACATATGGATTGAAAATATCCCAAGAAACCATGTCAGATGGTCAGTTTACCCGAAAAACAAGGAATTAACTCTCAACTTCACTCGATACGCTTCGGATATCTACGCTGTACAGTCTCGAAACTGTAAAGTATTGTATTGTCTTAACATTACGAACAACGTTCACTTATTATAAAGACACTTATTTATTATTAAAAGCAAATATTTGCTATTTTAGAATTAATAAATATGATTGAAAGTCGGCAGAAGGATGCAACTGTCATTTATGCAAATATTAGTCTAAAACAAGACATAACTTTAATATTTAGTCATACTTGTTTCATTGTAATTCAAGAAAGAATAGATCGACATTTGTGTCTCTCTTGACTGTGAACTATATTTCCAAAATAACTGCGTTGAATATTACCTAATAGTTATTGGAAAAATAAATTATGAAATGAAAAATCAAGAATGACCATACCTAAAGGTGATGCATCAAATAGATCGGACGCTTTATGTGTAGCTATAGAGATTGTATTGCCCCTACCATACTATCAACTTATATACTTGATAAAAGTTTACGCCAAAACACAATGTATAATAACAGCACGACACTTAAACGAAATACAGCAACATCATCTATTATTGGAGTGAAGCCATATTCACTCAAATTGGCATAGTACATGTACTTAAATGTTGCTATATTTTCGCACAATATGCATTTAGCAAATTCAGCTTTTGCAAAATGATCCAAAATGTGCTGAATTAAATTTGATTGCATTTCACGATTATATACGTTTGATATATGAACCAACTGCGCAGGCCATACATATATACTATACTTTGCAGTACTGTTACGATGTCAAAACACAAAGCAGCAGTTTTAAATGAGGCTCAAACTTCAGATATTGCTGATGTATTTGTAAAACTAGAATTATTCAGATACTAGCTTCATACACTTACCAGGCGGTGGATCTATACAACATTTACCAGCTGCGTCTGGAAAATTACCCATAAAGCTGCACGTGGTTCCAGGCCTACAAGTTAGTCCAGCAATCGTTCCACACACACCTTTTTGTCCATACGGACATACTTCTGAAATATATAACATTACAATTGAGTATTCTGTATATATAAATCAGTTTGTGATGTCCTGAACATATTGATATAGAAGTATAATACTTTCTAATATATTATCACTGTAAATAGCGCGTAGTCGTATCTTCTCCGATATATGTGTTGTTTCCTGCATACGATTTTCCTGCAAACAGTTATTGCCACGAAATTTGAGGTTATATTCAACTGCGTTAATCCCAGTCGTGCTTTTCTTACATTGCCTTGCCAGCCGACAAAAATAATATTCTCAGAGACTTTTGTATAATAGTTGTAACTCAATCATAGGAATGTATGCTTGTTTAATAGTTGTTACTCTATTATTGGAATTCACCTTTACATGGTCCTAATTTTACATACCGGTACATGAGAATTATAAAAATAGTTAATCAAATAAAAAAGGGATATCTGCAACAAAAAGTCATTGCATAAATGTTATTTAGATAAAATTTCATATTTAGTAGCTTGTACCTAAATCACAGTAATTTTTTTGTATAACACCAGCTTCAAGAGTAAGTAAAATAACAAATATCTATATAGGACCTGTATATGGACCTACCTCCTTCGGCAGCTCACATACGGGTACTAAATAATTAAAATAACAATTTGATATGTGTTCAAAAGGATAAGTTAAATGCACGGATGTTTAAAAACACTTATTGACATTCAAAAGTACAAACATGTATATTTATATTATCAAAACTGCGCTTGACCACACTTTTTTTCAAATAAAAGTTATTTAAATTTCAGAGGCTTTAGTTGTTTAAACTAATTGAAATCATTACCAATCATACATCACAACTGACGGAGAGGACAGTCATCTATTAGTCCTGTAATATTCCGCATTAATAGCTGATTACAAAGCACCTTAAGTTATGTCATAATTATTTTTCATCTACCAAAGTTATCACGTAGTTTATTAACGACTGTTTGATATAGAAAAGGCACAATGTATATTCATGATAATAATTATTAATTTAGGACAGCACTACGCGTACCTATCATCGGTTTCATATAGACAGTACTTATCCATTAAATAAAGGCAATATAGTCCGTCGTGCGCACACAATTGGTCATAAACACAGCAAGTAAAACATCAGAATCAGAACTAGAATTTCTTTGAGATACTAGCTTTCAAACACTTACCAACAGGCGGTGGATCTATACAACACTTTCCAGCCGCGCCTGGAAAATTGCCAATAAAGCTGCATGTGGTTCCAGGTAAACAAGTAAGTCCAGCACTCGTTCCACACACACCGTTTTGTCCATACGGACATACATCTGAAAAAATAACATTTAATGTACAAATGAGTATTTTTTATATATAAGTCAGTTTGGGATGTCCCGAACATATTAATATTAAAGTAGGCTACCTTTTACTTATATCACTGTAAATAGCGTGTAGTCTTATCTTCTCCGATATATGTGACGTTTCCTGCATACGATTACCTTACCAAACTTGTTTATTTTTAAACAGTTATTGCAAGGAAATCAGTGGTTATATTCAACTGGGTTAATCACAGTCGTGCTTTTCTTACATTGCCCTTTCGGCCGACAAAGATAAACCTCTCACAGACGCTTGTGTAATAGGTGTAATTCCATAATGGGAAAGTACGCTTGATTAATAGTTGTTTCACAATCATAGGATTGCACCTTTACATGGTCTTTATTTTACATACCGGTATATGATAATTCTAAAAAAAAATAGTTATTCGAATAAAAAAGGGATATCTGCAACAATAAACATTGCATAAATGTTATTTAGATATAATTTCATATTTAGTAGCTTGTACCTAAATCACAGTAATTATTTTTGTATAACACCAGCTTCAAGAGCAAGTACAATAACAAATATCTAAATAAGCCTTGCGAGCTGTATAACATATGCAGTACCTTCACACTGAACTGCACTGAAACTATCGTGTTATAACTACTACGCAGATGGTTCCATTACTTTTCAAAAGACAATTCATCAAATTTACGATGAAGATGCTCAGTATTAACGGTCAACCTATATACTTGATATTCTCTTCGATAGCGGGATTAGGTTCTTCTTATAGGACTACTTGTACATGTTGAACTTTTATCATTGAATATAATTATTTACCACAGCGTTGCTCACAGTCCTGTTTTCGCTCAAAGTTGTTATCGTTAGCTTTGCAACCTCCATAAATAAACTGCTCACATGCCTCTGTTTTGTAATTGTAGAACCAGCGTGGTATTTCAGCATTACATGGTCCACGTTTCATTGGTTGTTTACATACAGGAAGTGCAGGCCCTTAAGAAATCAAAACAAATTTCTTCTTCATATCGAGTATAGGGGATATGATGTTTGTTTCGAAATTAAATAGCACTGTATTGAAGGCAGTTGTACAGCAGAAAACCAAACTTCGGACCCCAAAAATTCCGATCACATAAAAAATGCGGTTGTTATTTCTCCGTCCATTTTGTCTAAATTAAAATTAAAACTGATATATCCCCAAAACATCCGGCCCTATATTGATATTAATAGTCCAGATCTTATATTATTTAAAATGTCTTTCAATATTCCGGAGTATGTCTAATTTTGCGTATAATGTGCCGGAAGCAATTAAATATTTGTTGACATTTTCTAATTTTCAAAGTGTTTCGTAAAGGATAAGATATAATCAGCTGATCAATCGACTCAGGCGTCTATTAATGCACAGTTTCTTAAATATGTTGGGGATTGCTTTTCATCTCATAATTGTCAGAAAGGTATTTCGAAACTGAGTAAAAGAAAGACAATTTCAAATTGACATATAAATATCACTTAATAGGCGGTACGTGTAATTCATTATAACGGGCGACCATGACACACAAGTTGCACAGTTATGCCCAAAACCTATGTTCCCATAAGAGAACCTAGGTTCTCACTGAAAATGTAAGTTCTTACAAATGTACTAGGGATCACATTTTTTAATCTTTAGATATCACTGTAAAGAGGGTATATATAATTAACTTCGCACTTCAGATCAACGTCTCCCAATCAGTTTTATCATTTAGATTTTTGTCATTCACCGCAACGTTTTCCGCAGTCCACTTTCCTTTAAAGGTTATAACTATTTGCATTGCAGCATCCATGATTGCAATGCACGCATGGTCTTGTTTTACGATTTATGAAAAGATAATGACATGGTCCTAACTTCTTTGACTGTTTAGATACTAGTAGAAGAGGCCCTTGTGAAATTAAACCGAGTCCTTATAAATTTCGATAAAAAAATCCAAGCACAATTAATATATACATACATAGTAGAATTCAAGGTTAAGTTATGTAACATCCGTATAGAAAGTGCAAAACTACATTCAGTGTCGGGTACCTCATCCAAGGTCATTGCTATTTTGACTAAATTGCAAGCGAAACATAACCTTCGACCGCTCTGTGCATTACCAATGTAAAATAAATGTTCCCTTAATTTAAATAGTAGTAAGAATACCAATACAGACAGTGATAGACGAAGGTACAGGGACACATTTCTCAGACTGACTTATATAAGCAAAATTCCTGAATTGCAAAATTATGTTTTGACTGGCATATTCGACCTCTTTACAGAACATATTGCATGGACGTATGTGGAAGTTGTTTTACGATAAGTGATTATTGATAACCTGGTAGACTTGCAAATACCATTTCCGTAAAATAGCATCTTTGACTGGCATTCTTCAATCTATTTAATTTTTATCGACGGATCTTTTCATTACTAAATATGACAGATAATATAGTCATTTGACATCCTTCTAAATTAAATGAGACAAAGACATAATTTTGCAGTTGCTGCACCTCAACGTCACCTACTTATGATTGAAATTAAAACAAA
>JAFMSR010001569.1:0-26558 GCA_022818135.1 Saxidomus purpurata
ACACTCAAGCATCATTATCAAGAAATGGCATATATTTGTTCCATGTTTTATCAAACTTGTTCCTATTCTGAAGCTTCTGTGCTATGTACAACTCTGTTTTCATAAGAGACCTAGCTAGATTAATGAACAGTTATAAATTTGAAATGGTGTTTCTCATTGTACACAGATATATGCTATATTTAGCAATCAGGATAATATTTAAAGTTGCTAACTTAAAATTTTCATTACCTAATATAATGTCTATCAATGACCAACTTGTGCCAACATTTGTACATTTTGTATTTATCCATCTTTTAACCTCCTCCCAAAAGGAATATGATATTTGACAATAAAAAAACAAATGACTAATGATTTCTGTGTGTAAGTGGCAAAAAGAGCATCTACAATGTATTATCATTTTTATCCCCATTTTTTCCAATAGACACTTGCAGTATTAAGGTACAACTTTGCTGTAGTATTCAGGGATATCAAACATTTAAGTTTGATAACTCTTGACTTAATATCTTGCTACTTTTAGCCCTTGTGTATACAGATCCTTGTTTTAACTGTCAAAATTTGGTTTTATTGGCAAGCACTAAATAAGTTGAGCGCGCTGTCCTACTGACAGTTCTTGTTATTCCGGAGATTGCTTAAAATCAGCTTTATTGTTTTTGAAAACTTAATAAAATTGTTTTAAATCTATGCTTTGTCTTTCAGAATGCCGTCCACGTGTGTTTTGCAAAATTGCCTTCACTATAGTAAGTGTATAATCGCATAATTATAACACTGGTACTTGATGAATGGCTGAGAAGAGGTAAATTAAAGATGGATAATTTTTCTAAACGTCTGGAAAGAAACAAAGAACAAAACAGAGTAAAACATAGTAGAGTTACACTAAGAAGTGATCTGAAAAGACATACATGTATATACTCAGTTCCAAAAGAAAGTGTGCACTTTGTTTTCTGTGATTTTTCATCGACTACTTTTCTGAAAGCCTATATATTTGGTACCAAAATTGAGATCTGTTTACGTACAATATGGCGCACATTTTAGATTTTGCAATTGATCGATGACAAATACACATGAGATATAGTGTGCGAAAATTGAAGCCGGTGCGTCTGCTAAATATTGAAATATTTAAAATCAAGAAGTGCACACTTTCTTTTGGAACTGAGTGTATGTCTAAGAAAGGACACATTAGCATAAAAGTACAGTGACAACATATATGATGATAATGTATACAGAAACTTGAAAACTACTTGTTGGAATTCAATACAACTTCATACAATGGTCAAGCACATTGAGAGGAAGTGCAGTGCACAAGAACCATAACTCCATCTTGACTAATTACATAGTTTTTGCCCTTTGTTACTTTTCCTTGTCCGTAGCATAACTTGAAAACTACTAGTTGGAATTCAATACAACTTCATACAATGGTCAAGCACGTTGAAAGGAAGTGCAGTGCACAAGAACCATAACTCCATCTTGACTAATTACATAGTTTTTGCCCTTTGTTACTTTTCCTTGTCCGTAGCATAACTTGAAAACTACTAGTTGGAATTCAATACAACTTCATACAATGGTCAAGCACATTGAGAGGAAGTGCAGTGCACAAGAACCATAACTCCATCTTGACTAATTACAATGTACATAGTTTTTGCCCTTTGTTACTTTTCCTTGTCCGTAGCATAACTTGAAAACTACTAGTTGGAATTCAATACAACTTCATACAATGGTCAAGTACATTGAGAGGATGGTCAAGTACATTGAGAGGAAGAGCAGTGTACAAGAACCATAACTCTTGATCAATGTTAATCAAATTATAGCCGGCGGTCATCACCGCGTGTTCATAACTTTTATTTATTAGGCAGGAAAACAGGAAAACGGCTGCTATTTACGACGTTACGACGAGTCATGCGTCATGATGTAATGAAGTACATTGTCAAAATTTCTAAAAAGGGCAACAAAGTTGCCTTATCAAAAGGGCAAAGGGCGCTAATAAAAAAGGAAGGGCGCTGCAGAATAGGGGCAGGGCGGCGCGCCCCGCTATTTATGCCTAGCTGGAACACTATAAGAGTCTATCTTGACTAATTACAGAGTTATTGCCCTTTGTTATTTTTCCTTGTCCTGAGCATAACTTGAAAACTACTGGTTGGAATTCCTCGTCCGGAGTATAACTTGAAAACTACAGGTTGGAATTTAATACAACTTCATACAATGGTCAAGCACAATGGGAGGAAGTGCAGTGTTCAAGAACCATAACTCTATCTTGACTCATTGCAGAGTTATTGCCCCTTGTTGCTTTTCCTTGTCCTCAGCATAACTTGAAGGTATTCTGCTACTACGAAGTTCCTCAGTTTATAAAGCAGTCTTTCGGGGGTATTAATCACATTTAGTGATAGGGCTAGTTTTGATAGTACATAATAGAGCAAAATATTAATGTTTTGTGCTTGTTTACTCATAATTCTTTTAGGGGATACGTCTAACATATGATATGAAAATACAAACAGCAGAGAAATGCTCTAATAAGTGTGATGTTTGTGATGATTCATGTAATTACGTACATGAAATAGAAAATATCATATAATTAAAAATGTATTTGCAAAGGGAATGATCAATGAACAGACATGTGTGTATGTAATAAATATTCTATTTCTCATTAATCTTAGTTTGAAATGTGGATGCATAAACATTTATAATTCTTACATGACTCATGATTTTGTCTCTCTAAACAAAGAGTAAAACTAAATTATAAATATGATTATTATGCCAAGTATGTCAATATTAATCCAAACAATTTCAGAACCGATATGCCGTCAAATTTACGTCATAGTGTGTCGCATGACATCTAGGTAAACTAAATATCTGCCTAGATATTAGCCCTTAAGTTGTTTGCATTAATATCTGGTCATGTTTGAATCGAAATTATGTCTAATAAACAACTCTTTGCCGTTCTTGCGGAGTTATAATTCAATTTTACCTCTGGTGTTCATGGTAAATTATTGCACATCAGAACTCCAAACCATTGTTTATCATACGATGAACACTGCTTGAACGGATATTGTTTCATAATAATTAATTAAAGGTCCATTACTAAGACCAAATCGAATTTTCTTTTAAATCTGGAATTGTTACAGGGAAATACAGTTTGAAACTGGCTTCTCAAACTTTGCAATAACCGTGGAGTATGTTCCCTGGTTGAAACACTGCTGTAGAAAATCGAGTGAACATTTTTGTATTTTCTAAAATTGTCCTGGGTTGTCTTTTTTGTCCTACTTTCACTTTATTGCATGTTGTAAACAGTCAGAGATATTCGTTGCACATCATAGGAAGTAAAGTTCTTTCAACTATAATTCAAAATAGACATGCTTATTCATATACAACCTACTTACAGCCTCTTTTTGGGAAGAGACTTGAAAATTACAAAGATTTGATAACTGGAAAACCTACTTGAAATCGTTTTTGTAAAGGTCAAATATCTTTATTAATTCTTTTGTTAAACTCAAGTTTTCAACACAATGAATTTCGGTCACATTCGTTGCAGGTTGTTATATATTTCACCTGAGAAGCTGCCCGTTACAATTCCAGATTTAAAAGAAAATTCGATTTGGTTGTAGTACTGGACCTTTAAATGATAACGCACGAATAATTATATTGCATTTAATAATAAAAATAAATGTACGACCTAAAATATGAAATAAATATTTTGGACAGAATCATTCCGATGTCGTTGTTTTAATTTAAATTATCACATTTATTATTACCTAAATGCCGATTTTCCTCCACCAAAAAATTGTGAGGAAAATATATACTAGTATGGCATATTACTGCCACAGGTCAATTAACTGACTTTGTGTTAATTAAGTGGTTTTAGCAGGTTCTACTTATCCGCCATATTTTAAGATACGTTGAAAACGCGTTCCATATTTTTGTAATACCACTTACTAAGTGATAAACGCAAAACTATCTTGCGTTATCTACTTGTCTGCCATATACGTTAATTGCACTAACTAGCGGATATCACGAACGTATTTTGCGTTATCTACTCATCCGCCATATTTAGCAGTTATATTCCACCATAATATACGATCTAGAATGCAGGGATCCTACTTTGTTTGTTTGTAATTGTGCTTATTGGGTCCACCATCCTCGTTCGAGGCATAGTCGGTACGACCCGAGACAGGGATCCTACAGTAGGTATAGTAGCCTAAATACATTTCCATAGACTTCCATTAGAAGGGTTTCTGCCGGTGCAACTACCCAAAATCTCACCGACTGCTGAAATGCACTTTATTTTGTAGAATCATCCTAGACCCACATAAAAATAAAATCTATATATGAGAGAGTTTGAGAGAGTTTATTTCAAAACAAAACCAGAAGGTCATAGACCCAAGTGGTACATATAACATTATATGACATGTATGGCGACAGTGTATGATAGACAATGCAACATGCTTATGTAAATGTAATACATTCAAATACATATGATTACCCATATAAGCTGAAACATTAAATTTGATAGAGAATATAATTATAATGTATTGAAAATATTCCACAATTGACCTGTCTTGTTCGAAAGCGAAATCAACAAGACGTGTCTAGTGGATTACTATAAACAAAAGACAGCAGTAATGGTAAAAGTTTTGTGTTTCTCCTGAAAAAATTACAAAAACATTTGATAAAGAAATGTAATATGAATAAAGAAAATTTGGGTAGATACAAACATATACGTACTTGCACCTACAAAACACATAACACAGGATACATACAATACCTCGAAAGCAGGCGTTTATAAATATCACTTGATGTCTTATGTAGTATATGTGTATAAAAGCAGGCGTTAACAAATATCACTTGATGACTTATGTAGGTTATTCTCTGTTGTATAATACATTTGTTCTACATCTAAAAGCCTTTTCTATGTAATTTCCAAGATTCTTTAAAATACCGGTTTTATCAGAGGTAATCAGTTCTATAAATTTATACATATTTGGACGCCTCCAATAATAAGGTGGTATAAAGGTTTGTCTGAGATCAGTATATAAACTACATTCTAAAACGAAATGATACTCATCTTCTAAAACATTACATACGGTACAGTTACGTTCATTTACAGGCGTACTAACCGGTCGACTCCATCTACCAGTTTCAATACACAGTCGATGAGAGGACAAACGTAATCGTGATAAGCTGATGCGAAATTTTTTATATGTGATCAAATACTTTATGCCACTTATTTGGAGCTGAATGACACCACCCCAATTTTATTGGCAGTTTTAGCGGCCACCGAACAAATATGTCAGTATTTTCAAATACCAAATATTTCTATCATAATTTATATTCAGATTTTTCTCCTCGTATTTCATTTGTGATCTAACTTCAAGCAATTATTTCCAAATAATTTTTCCCGTATGCATCCACTTAATTTCAGCCAATCAGCAATCAGACACATAGTGTAGGTCCGCATGTTCCCTAGACAAAATGGCCTGCTTCCGGTTTTCACCGATTTAGGCTTCTCTTACCTAAAGACTGACACGATTGCTTTTGTACGCACTTAGAACTCTTTCGAATAATAAAATAACCATTCCTGGGCCAAACTGTAGCTTTGGTTTAATCTTCATAGCATCACGGTGCAAAATGATGACCAGGTCGAGACTATTTCGTGTGCTAGTTCTGAGTTTTGAAACGATTCGCCACATTGCTACATTATCAGTTATCATATTTGTATACTTTTTCTTTGCAAATGTGAGTGAACAAGGAGCAGAGTGTCTATTCATAATTTATTATACCTCACTTTTGTCTACAATGGTAAAATCCCATTACCCGAAAAAGAGTTATTTTGACTGTCAGAAACATTTTCAACCTTTTTAACACGTGACAAGCGAAAATTGACTGTCAGGTCATGTGACGCACTAATATTTTGAATGTCATATAAGGGCAAATAACTGCTTCAATATTTTAGCTAAATCAGTCATGATTGCCTCCCTTATACACATACAGCAGTGACGTCACTAATCAATGTGTACACTAAAACATCATTCCTGATTATGTGATAGTTTGTTTACCTTTGTTAACTTGTTTAATTAAATGAATTAAAACATTTTAAAACTTTTTTTATGTACTTAATTTTGCTCGGTATAATAACAACAAATATCAGACCGGCGTTATTGGGTCATGGCGTCATGGCAGTTGCATAATAAAATGATTTAAAGTGCGAATAAGCGATGCCTTTATTAGAGTTTTGCATATTTGAATGCCAGTTTTGCTGAAATTGGTCCAATAGAACACGCTTTACAATATATTTAATGTCCTTGGAACGTAGTTGTGCTTGTACCATTAACCAAGTAGTTCCCAGAATGTTGTAAAGTAAACTTAAGCTTTTTAAGAAAAAGTGTAAAAGATGAGCTTTATAGCAATCAAGACCACCATCTCTAGAGAGCTTTTGTGCGACAACTTCAAAATAAAAAAGTCAATGGGTGATAAAGTTTCTTGCCCAAGGAAACACCACGGTGGCGGCGGCGTGATTCAAACCTCGGACTCTTTGGTCAACAACAAGAAAGATCCTTCGAACTGCTAGTGTCGGCCAGTTTTGATGTGCTGAAAACATTATGGAACGACCCTCTGTTTAACAAACTGAATACAATCACTTTCATTTTAACAATAATATCTGGAAAAACACCAATTCTGCAATGACCAACCAAAGATGAATATACAGTGCAACCTCTCAGGAGTGAACACCCTTTGGAACACATTTTAGAGAGACGTTGTTCTTGAGAGGTCGATTCCTTATATAATTGACGCACAGGGAAAGAATTTTTTGGGAGGTTATCGCTCTAGGGAAGTGACGGAGATATTAGACTGTAGATCTATATGTATTACATGGTTTCAAAATGCCAAAGTTAATCCACCGTCCAGCTTAACATTTCAGGATGTCTAAAGTTTGTACACGTGTATCATAGCATGCTTTGCTTTTATTCCATCAAGTTTGTCGTTTGTTAAACTATGTATATCTAATGCGTAAAGATATTGACGTATCAAAAGTCACTGTTTGTCTCAGATTTGACGAAATGAACCCAAAAACAAACAAAAAACCCTGAAAATTCGACAAGGGTCACTATAGTTCTGCTTCACATATTACCACATGGCGCATAGCATTGTTGGTAATAAAACAACGTCATCGGCGTAATTTTGACAACGTCATGACGTCATCTAAAAACGTTGTTACCATGTTACAGACAACGACATTTAAACAAAGCATTTACATAGAGCGCACACAGAATTACAATATCATGATGAATTCCGTAATTTTTTAGAGTTTTATAGAGGTGAGAATTTAAACTTTTTTTTTCACGCGACAGCATCTTACTATAGCTATTTCTATTTTTAGCAAAACGTTTTGTAACATTGATGTCTAAACAGGGCTGTATTTTATTAAATTAGGAGTAAAAAATCATCTAAACCATTCATAAATATTTCCTGAAGACTAAAGTTAGGTTGCTACCTCATGTTACTTTACAAGCATGAGAATTTAGAAGCCCGAATGTTATGTCAAAACATATATTTTTATTCATTCATACTGTAGACTCTACATTTACATTGACTTACAGATGACTACCAATAGTACCAAAACAGAACGGGTTCGAGTTGAGATATCCGTGCAAAAAGGTCTACTGGGGTTTCCAGTCAGTCCGTCCCAATACTACGTTGCAGTGGTCGGGAACGGACTACAACTGGGAAATGAGAATCCGGATATTGCACCACGCTGCAATCGTATAGGCAATAATATCTGGGTTAAAGAAATTTGGTACGTATGACTTTTTAAAATAGTGTCTTCTTTAGTAGTTACCTCTTAAATCTAAAACAAAAGTTATAATATAATCGTAACCGGGAATAGTGGTTCCAAGAATCACAATAAAATGCCGTATTTTTAATCACGCCAACTTTAAGCGCATAGTAGTCTTCTTGGTATGTAGACAAGTTCATTTTATAGTTAACATCAACAAGTAATGCTGCACTTTGAGAAAAGCGGTCCTATCTCCGAGAGCTTTTTTTCTTGAAGGAAAGGGACTGATGGGGGAGCTTTTGTGGGTTTTTTTCTCTCTCCAAAATCCAATTCAAGTTTCCACTGCTTGTTCATGTGATTTCATATGACCTTAAATATATTGCAGGGTTCCAAAGGAGAGCTGGGTCTCATTTAAATTTCTTATCGTCCATGCACCAACCAACAGAATAGTACAAACTGAGGAGATACCGTACCACAAAATATATATCAGTGATGCACCAGCTTGTGTAGAAACAATGTTCAACCAAGTCAAACTCAAAGGTGGAAGGGGTAGGCTATAACATTAATTTAATATTGATATAAAAAATAATCAAAGCACTGAGAGGGACTCACTTTCGTAACTTAACTGCGAAAACATTCTTTGAATTGTTTTACTTTTGAAGAACGCATACTGATTATTCTATTCCGTACAGTAATGCTTTCATAGTCTCCATCAACTTTTTGAAACATATTTTGAGCAATTTTTTCAAGGACTTTTCAGACGTATTTCCCTGAAGTGAATGAGTTTAACCTTGTACAACTAAATTTTTAAAACGGAATTGCGCATCCTTCAACTTTGGACGGCATCATTAATGAATTCAGAACGATGCTCACGTAACATTTAAAAACTGAATATCAGAATATCAAAAAGTGAAGGCAATGATCAGTCCGAACAGACATGTGCAGGTTGATCATGATCTGTACTGGTATTAAAGACAGAATTTATTGTCACTAGCAGAAGAGTATACATAAGTAACTTGCAGGATTTCATTGAATGAAGTAGTTTGGGAAGAGTTTGAAAAATCCTTTTTCTTAAGGGCGAATGTGTGAGTTCCCTCATTTTAAGAATGTTTGCTTTTTCGACTTATTTAAAGTTTTTCAAGTAAATAAAAATAATACATGTCTTATACAAGTTTTATATATGCGAATTCATTACATTTGTATCTAAAGCTTCGTATATGTATCCGTACATATGTGAGCGAGCTCTTTTTTGTGATGGTACTGAACTCGTCCTACACCTGCTTTGACAAAACCATATCCTGTTTGTTTTCCAAAAAAGGATTTGGAGAAGATAAGCCACCAATAAAGCAAGAATGCAATGGCAGAGATACTGTACAAAACTACCAAGAAGTAAACAAGGAAGCAGAGATAAGCAGCCGTTCTTGGGATATGCCACAAGCCTCCAAACAACAAGCAAAGCAAATTGAGCAGACGAATGATGCCGGAGAAGAGCAAAGAGGGGAAGTAAATGATGGACAAAGAAAAGAGGTCGCTCTAATAAATACTTCTGGTATGTAAATTATTTATAGAAAATTTTTTAATTGTTCAGATACTATTGATTAGTAGTTAATGACTGCGTATTTGCTTTGGTTAATTGGTGTTACAATGACATCTCAGTTCACTTTAGATGAAGGCTTTATTATTTTCAGAACTTACAAAACTGCATGAATTCAAGCCCAGTGAGAGACAGTCTAGTTCAGATCATGATGCCAGTAATGGTGAGGGCAATGTTAGAAAGGACAGCAATAAGATATGCCGGGCGGACATGCATAAAGTGATCAATGAAATCAGCAAAGATTTTAAAATGGAAAAGGTAAACTTTCATTCAGTACGGGGCATGCAGATTAAACGTTTTTAAGTGTGTCTTCTAATATACTCGGCAACGTGTACTTGACAGGTTATTAGTTCATTGATAGAAAAAAATGGCCACTGTAATGCAGTTTCAAGAACGCGTATTGTTATAAAGGCCTATTTTAGATTCATGATCATGAAACCAGAATACTTTAATGAATGAAACTGGCACGATTAACTTAATTAGAAAAGGTTCTCAGTATAAAAGGTATGTCACTGTAAGTCGCTGTGACTGACGCTTATACAAGCATAGGGCTTCCGTATACAGTGTGTCTCCCGCTCATACAAGCCTGATTTATCAGAGGGAATCCGTATAAAAGCCTGAAATATCATATAAATTAAAAATACAGGCCGGATCTATCAGAGCGCCTCCACATACAAGCCTTAAATATCAGAGTGCTTCCACATGCATGCCTAATTTATCAGACGGCTTCAGTGTACAAGCCTGAACTATCAGAGGACCGACCTCCTAAAACAAGACTGAAATATTAGTTAATATTGTCGTATTTTTGACTCGATCGAGGAAGAAAACAGAAATCACACGGAAAGCTTCGTATAAAATTGATTTAAGATTGTTTTTTACCATTTTAGGTGTTGATAAAGAGAGGAGATATTTTTGAAATTGAGATGAGAATCAATCAATCGGTACTTAAACGTTTTGACCTCCGCCCAAAAGACATATTCAAAGCCGCCGAGGGAATCGGGTTACAGCCTACTCAGAGTATATCAGATATGCAAGATGGCTTCTTCCGTCAGAGATTATGGTACGAAGGATTTCAAAACTTGAATTGAAACTTATTTAATTTAATAAAATTATTTTTGAAAAATATCTATTTCACATCTTACATTAAATAAGTTTTAGTGTCATAAAATGTAAGCTTAAAATGAAGATACATGGAGCTAAATCTTAAACGTATAAAGATTAACTGTTGTTTTCAAAATATTTTGTTGTTGCTGACTTTGTAGTTGTAGCTTTCTTTAATGTAAGCACTAAACAGTGATGTTTTGCATAATAGAATAACAGGCGCTAAAATGATGACATTGCAACTATACTTTTATCGTTTAGCCTTCCTAAAGACATGGTTAGAGAGTATATGTGTGCAAAGACAGCAGATAAATACAAACTTACAGCAAGTGACAAAGAGACGCATCAAGTCAAAGCAGACGACATGCATAGTACTTCAGTGATGAGAAATGGTAATGTTTTATTATATGACAGATTTTCATTGTAACATATGGTAGTTTGAATCATACTCCGATCAAAATTGAGTAAATCTCATACTCTGATCAAAATTAAGCTCATTTAGATGTTAATCTCATACTCAGATCAAAATTGAGCTCATTTAAGAGTAAATCTAGCCAGACTGAAGCTCGGCAGCTTTTTTTTATCGATTTTTGTTTTTTGAAGAAAATATTATTTGACAGTTTGTAGTACATTGATAAAACATTATAATGCAAGTACAGTCATAAACTAAGCTGAATACAGTCAAACTTATAAGCAAAGACCACCTGATAAGCTGAATGGTAGTTTTACTTCTGGTGGTCTATAGTCGGAGGTGCTCTTTAACATAGATTTGGTAGTACATCTTGTAAAGCGAACAAACATTTTTATTTCATTTAAAAAAAAAAGCCTTTTTGTAATGCATATGATAGTATTTTTACATTTAGTTGCGCTACTGCTCAAACAAATATGCATGATCAATAAAAGATATTATTCTGTATTTCAGGTACAATCCTACCCAAAACAAGGTTATTCAGAGGAAATCCAACAACAACATGTAGTATATATAGACGAGACAGGTCTTTGCGACCTATTATTTCTGGCATAACAAATAAAACAATGAGGGCACTTCCATGGCCTTTGGACAAACAATCAGCTATTCTTGAAAATATTGGACCCAAAGCCATAAGAGAACATGGAGAGGCTAATTCCATAACAAAAAGCGGTAAATAAACTATTTTATAAACTTGTTTTTTTTATTAAAACCTGTGTTTAATCGGTTCAGATTTGGAATGCAAATGACCAAACTCTTTTGTTGTTAAATAATTGCTTTCTTTTGAAAAAAGTAATGCTAGCAAATTCAGCCAAGTTTGAATTCAAATTATATCCTCAAAATGAATTATGTGCAACTTGCTGTCCTTTTATTACTATATATTGGATGCCCCCTTACAAATTTAAACAATTTCCCTATAGTATGTTGTGTTCTTCCATATTTAAAACTGATATTCTTTAAACTACCTTATTAAACAAATCTAGTTAGAAAATTATAGTTCGTAATATTTTACATGAAGTATTCTTATCAATGACAAATTTGCTTAAGTCATATGCATTGTAACGTGTTATTGCAGGCTACATTGGATCTAAACTTGCCATAACAACACGCACTATTGTGGATAAACCACCGATATACCTTGACATCATAAAGTATGAAACCAAGAAGGCATCATATGGGATCGGCAAGCCACCAGGTATGTTGTACTACAATTTCGACCAAATTACATTGCACTTGGAGTTTTAACAAAAGTCAACCACTATTTATCTTCAATAATTAGGTTACAATCAGCTGCGTCCTAGCTACATCTATCTCAGTTGAAATTCTTTGCATTTTGCATTTTTAAAAAAAAATATTCTAAATTCTTATAAGGTATGGTGCGGTTTCAAAATATGTAAGCATTATTCACGCAATTTGTCATATATCTAGATCAATACGTGTACACGTTTTTCGGTTTTGTAGTACATCTTGTGCATCTTTTTCGGTTGCAGAAAAGGATGCAGTTTGTTTTTATTCAGTAAATGTCAGTAAATGATGCTATCTTCAATTTCTTTCAGAATCTACAATAACTGTTGAGACAAAAGCATGTACTGAACAGGTAGCAGAGCCGACTTTAACCGAAGCCGCCATAGCCTACCTTAGCAATGAGCGCGAAGAAACAGATGATGGCAATGCTTCCGACACAAAAGAAATACAGTTAGATCAGCCATCTATGTCATGGAAAATCCCATTCAACACAAAAGGACTTATTCTTGTTGCTACCGGAATAGCTGTTGCTGCATGTATTAAATACTTCGTGTTTTAATGAGAGTATTCACCTAATCATTTAAACTTGTTGTTTTAAGACATTTGATTACAAAGAAAGTTTACAAAATGTAACTGCTAGTTTGTCTTATTTTCAAAACAATTTTTCACGAATATTTTATATTGGTACTGGTCAACTAGTTAGACCAAGCAAAACTTCAAGGGAACCAATACTTAAGCTGTTCCCCGACCCATACTCAACCATTTGACGGGGGTAATACACGGGGTTACCCTACAGGGGCCACAGAAACAAATACTTAAGATGTCACCCCTTCTTTTCAATTTCATTATGAGGTATAAAACAATACAGTTAACTCCAGATACATCGAAATTCCGGAAATAAGGAACAAATGCCTTTACCATCTTTATTTAATATGAAAATGCTATATGGATATAACAAATTCCAGATATAAAGAACAAATTAAATGGTCCTTAATTAATGGGTTCGTTATATGCGGAGTTTACTGTATTACTCAAAATGCTTTAATGAGTAGGATGAGGGGTTGCTGGCTATAATGATGAATACTTTTTGGATCGATTGGTTTATTCAATCGGAACTAATGTTAACAGAGTATAGCTTCTTTACGGCCGAACTCTTGACATACAAACAAGTAGTTCCACATATTCAGTTGTTACGAATTTTACTGTCTTCTGTTTTAAAAATTATAAAGTAATAGATCTAAATAAATCAAAATATTTCAGAATAGCATTTTGTAACTAAAAATCAATGAGGTATCTGTCCTGTTATAGAACTATTTTCCTACGCGGTTTCGATCAAAACAGTCTTCTAGTCAGACCGGAGATACTACTAGTGTTTCCGCGACAGCGCGTTTTCAGCGTTTTTGACGCACTCATTTTGTCAATGACGCAACCAAAATAGCAAAGAGCGTCTTCTATGGCACAATTAAAATGTGTATGATCAGATTACTACAAAAACAACATTTCAAAACCTCTCAAAACGGTTGGAAATGCAAGATAAATAGTTTACAACATACGCTTCCGTATATACTTAATGTGACATTCTGCTCTTGGGGTTGACAATATCAATGTCACACATACTGCCATATGATATTTATATAATATGTCATTGTTACTTAGTTGATACATCCAATACTCTTTCTGAGACCGAAATTGCAAAAGCATGTTATGTTATGTTATGTTATGTTATGTTATGTTATGTTATGTTATGTTATGTTAAAAGCTAAGAACAATTTTGAAAACACCAAACCTGTTACATGTAATAGTAGCCCGATCTTGTGCAAAATGTTTATAATCGCTAATCAGAAAATATGCGGAAATAACTATACACTAATCCAATAAATACCCATAGAGTATATCCTTCGGTGAAAAACAATGAATGACTAAATTGTTCACTGTTACAGTAGTAGTAATGTGTTAAGTGCAATAAGAGTTTTTCGGGTTGTTTTTCTTCTTCACCTTTTAATGAAACATTTTTAATGTTTACAGTTATCAGGCATCAGTTCTACGTGGCATATTTTTGACTGAACAACGTTCCGTAACATCATACTTACGTTGAAACGATGTTGTTAAGCTGTTGAGTTAAAGTACAATCACATCACTTTCTTATCTATTATATCTAAAACAAAAGCTCGAAGATTATTATTTTATAAATGTCAGAATAATCACAGGTTTATAGTGGTAGTCTTAAGGACCACATGTAAATTTGTTTTATTTTTGGCACTAATCACTTAGATGTTTAACACGACACAATGCATTTTCGCTAGCATCCCAATGAGTACGATAGAAAACCATCTTTAGTATAAGCAGATTCTACATTATCCATGTACATGTACACTTTTAGAATATCCTACTTTCCATACATTTATTTCACGGGCTGCACCATCGTTTGTCTTTGCAAAACTTCTAGGTTGGTCAAATTATTTTTACTGATATCAGTCCATGCCTTAGATACACAATCGCGAGAACCTACAAACCGTTTCTTTCACATGAGTTTCTACTACAGATTGATGGTGCACTGTGATCTCCCTGTTGTTCTTTATTCGCAGGGTGGTCTTTATTTGAAGTTGGTTTTTAACTCAGGTTTGACTGTATTCTTTTTGGGGCCATCGTATGTCTTTGCAAAACTCCCTAGTTAGTAGTATTGTCAAGTTTTTGCTGACTAAGATGCACAGTATCATATTTGTTTTCAATGGTCTTCAGAGAAAGCGTGCAAGACTAACGTGCTGTTGTTAAATTGTTTGCACTACAAACACCTTTTATCAATGGTCATATTGCCGTATCTTAATCACATTATGATTTGGACATTAACATTTATGTAGCAGACGACCTTCGTTAAAAGTTAACAGGTTCTCGTACGAAGTAATCTGCCAAAGCGATAAAGCAATTGCAAAAACTTAAGAATTACTTTGATTCTCTCCGTTTTACTGTCACTAAATGTAGTCTTTATGAAGTGTTACAACATTTCCGAAGTAAAACTTTACAAGCGTAGTAAGCCGAACTGCAGACGATACATGATCAACAAAAAGCGACACCAACTTGACAAAATTATGAAGACTATACTGATTGGGAGATGCTCGGCTGGCGAGGTGTACTATAGCTGCTTTAGTTTATGACGTTGTTTGAGACTAATCCACAATAACATACATAAAACAAAGAAGTCACAATTATACACCCCATGCATCAGTAAACGGACATTCGTTGATAGAATTACATTGTCATTTAATACTTCGATCAATTCATTTTCTTAGTATTAGACCAAACTAAACATATTGCTGTCTCCTACCATCAATAAATAATAAACAATGACCCTGCAAAATGTTTTGTCACTGATTTTGGCTCCGTAGTTGTATTTCCGGCTCCATTTCATTTCAGTTATATGTTCTATAGCTAACTGCAACTGTTGATGTCATGCAAACTGTTATTCAAATCGTTTAGAAATCATTGTACATGTAGTCCTGGAACCTAGAAAGGCTGATGTAGGTCAAAATTGTGACAAGTTATTTTTAACTTTCAATTTGAAGGGGCCTCGTCCATGGAGCCTCAATTGCTGGCAACATCTATGTGTGTTCTGAACAAAGTGAAAAAAGGCCCCAGCAAAGGATGATGGTAAGATGTACATTAATAAATGTACATCTTATTAATGCTTGTGCAGTAACTTATTAGGTTATGCAAACGGGCATGTTGACAGCGGAAATACATGCGGTATCAATTCATTTTGTACTAATGCTGTCACATTGCTGCGCCACCGAACAGTTTCGAATAAAGAGAGAACAATTTGGCCTTTTATACCGGACGGCAGTGAAATCTACCGGACCCTACGTTGATTGTCATATAGCTAAGGTTTGCTGTTGATTAAACTCCTCGCCGCGATTTGATTGGATGAATTTGTCATGTGACGATTGAAAATAGCACGTGTCTGATCTTAAAAGTACATTTTATCTATGAATTCAAATATAGGTGTTATATACTTTCGAAATAGTCATCTCCAAAACCTTTAAAACCAGTATACTCTGCAAAACTCATGTTCATTTGTTGTACGTGAGAACGCTCATGTTATACAAAACGTACATGTTTAGAAAGTCAGGTGTTTCGTATCTTCTTCTAAACCCCACATGTGTGTGATATCTGGGACACCCTTTAAACAGGTATAGAAAAAAAACGGGACTAATCATTTAGCAGAAATCAGAACAGATAAACTATGTTAAATGATTTTTCGATAACATTAATGGCGAGTTTAAATCTCTTAAATTTTAACAGAAATAGATTTATTTGTGCACAGATGCATACATGTATTGTCAGTATGTTATGCAGCTTTCTGCGTTTCTACAGTTACTGCGTTGTTTAACGCTGATTGATGCTGAATTTACATATTGTCGTCTGTTAATATATTTTCTTCAAACAATTAGCTTAAATATGTATCTTTATATCGTAATTTACAGGAGAAAACAGGGGATAGAGGCGATATATTGGTTTGTGGTAAATATATATATACAGTCATGCAAATGTTTGTTGCATGTGATATGCATTTGATGCAAGTCAAATATGTTCTGTATGCAAACTAACATGTGTGTGCAAGATATAAACTACGCAAAAGAGACAGAAAACTGCAGAAAAGAGGAGGGCGATCTAATGAAGAAAGGATTTATAGATGAATCTATGATGTAGATACACGTATTGTGACATTGTCAATAAGGATGACATCAATGATAAAGAAGTATCAAATAGCGGTATCGCCAAGGACTATGGCCTGACGAAACTATCCGTTCGGATTGCTAAAGGTGATGATAATATATAAATGAAACGATTTTATTTACTTCACCTGTGCAGCGAAAAAATTTAAGGATTGCGAGTGTGAAGAATTAATAACTTTCAAGGTTCATGCATTTCTTGTTTGTTGGTTTTAATTGACCTTATTTTTAAGTGCGTAGGATTTAATTTTTCAATTACTTTCTAGACAACGGATGAAAATGGTGATTTAATGGTGAAAAATTGCATTCCTTCAAAAAGGATTATATTAAAATGTTCGTCTTAAATATATTGTGTTGATTTTAACCGCATGCATTTACATTACAGTTTATAAATCATACATTATTGGCAAACTTTTGTAAAAGGTAATTCGTTCGAGAATTACAAAATATTCATATGTATAGTATATAGTACCGCCTACATCACTGCATAACTTACAATAACATACAATTTCGTAACAAGACATGTACATTTTATTTTAGTCACTGTATTACTGTATTTTACTTTTTAACATGAAATTGCTCTCAAGTTACAAAAGCCGTTAGGGTACGGTTGCAAATAATTTGCATTCGCATAGCCGAAAAGGAAGTCTTAGAAATCTTAGTATACAATACTTTCATACAGCAACAAAAAATATCCCATGGATTTCCATGTGTACATGTTGCTCTGTATAAAAGTGCAGATAAACTGTTTCATGAGGTTATCCGTAGAACTTTCTAATTAAAAGAAAATGCCCGAGGGTTTGGAAAGTACCTATCGGGACCTCAAATCTAAAGAATGTTCGTAAACTGTTCAAATTCAAGAAAACAACCGAGTAAATATCGAACCTAGCATCGTTGAATAAATACGAAATAACAGAAATTCCATTATTTCGAAAATAAACGTTAAATCTGTATATACATGTATAATCGAGGTTCGTAAATGTCCTAATTAAGTGATATAAACATGACACATGACGTAGCGACTCGGTAAGAGGCGTGTTTAAGATGACTAAAGTTTACATGGTGATACTGTAACTCGAGGGCGACAGGATAACAGTTCAACACCTCATCGATAACGTTAGTAAATAAATTGAAGCCGCGCGGTGTCTTGCGGTTTCGGAGGTTCGATACTTACTTAAGGGCTCAAGAAAGTGGTTACGGATTTTGAGACGGCACCACATTTGGATTCTTAAATCGGCATTTTGATTTTAAATTGCAGTGTTAGAAATTTCAAGAAGTGAATAGGAATTTCTTTAATTTGATTATGATTTATTTTTGTATTTTACAGCATTGGAATTAAGCAGTGAATGAGACGTGTATGTAAGTTTAAAGAGACTAGGATACTTACACTAACTTAACCTTAACTTTTTAAATGGTTAACTTAAACTTGATAGATTGTTTTAGTGTTTCCCGTTGAATGCATATTTTGGAAATATGGTGGTATTACGGGGTGACTTGATAAAATGTGTTGTTGTTGGGGATGACAATGTCGGAAAAACCAGTATGCTGATGTGTTATGCAACTAACAGATTTCCATCACAGCACGTGCCGAACGTGTTTGACAACTATGCAGGTAAAGCAACTTTAACTTTATTGATAAAGAAGACAAATTTTATATGTTTTTAAGTCTCTTTTACAGAATTCCGTTTATTATATATGTTTGTTTATTTTATGATTCGCTTGTGAGACAAAACTCAAGACTCTTAAGTCCTTATAGAATTTTCACATTGATCTCCATAATTATTTTGTGTGTACGTTTCGAATGAAAGACCAGATTATATAATTTGCAAAATATTGAGAGCCCATGCGTTATGTATCCCTCCTTTTTCCTGACGAGAGTTACACTGGGAAAGGAAGCTCAATTTTTCAACATGTGTTTTCACCGGATATATATTCACTATGACAGAATGGGAAATCCTAATATATGTTTACCAGTATAAGTGAAACAACAACAACAACAAGTAAATGAACATTTAATATATATAGAGAGAGTGATGGCTAAACTATTTTGTCTGTTGTATGACAAAAGTATTTTTACACAGATTTTAAGAAAGAACCATCTGCTAGGAGCCAATTCTTGAATTCCTTGGTTTTGGTTATTAAAATTGAACTTGACGCAAACAATATTTCATAGCAATTGTGAGATATACATGTATCTATGTGACCGACAAGTTTCTTTGTTCAACATCAGTGAGATTGTAATTGCGCTTACATATTAAACGCTTTAATTTCGTTTATATTTTCATTATCACATACGGGACGTAAAATACTCAACTCTCTGTATTTGCATGTATGATGAAAAAAGTACCATGGCAGGTTTTACATTGATCGATAGGTTATATGGACAGTAATGAATTCTTTATTATCTAATTAACATCCCGTTACATGCAAACAAAGAAGCGTTTTTTGTGCGGTACAAAATATTTGCGCGGTTGTCTTTGTTAAAAAATATTGTCGTCTGATCGTGACGTATAGCACGCGCTCCTGTCACTCGTAATATCTTAATTAAAAAAAAAAGAGAAACATATAGAAAGCAGTTTTTTTTATAATGAAGGTTATACAAATAATAGCTTTAGGAACTCGAAAGTTATACATAAAAACGGTTTTAGGACCCCGAAGCCTGACTCATGTAGAAGAATGACTGTACCTTTAATTGCTCAAACACAGGACAGTTTTCCCTCCTTACAATACTTTCTTTACCTTTAGTTTGATAGTTTTATGTTCGTTTTGATTTTACATAAAAATGCACTCAGCACGGCAGCATTACTTAAAGTGACTATAATTTTGTTTATATAAGTGAACCAGTGTGATCGCCGAAAGGACGCGCAATGGTGTCGGGAATTTTTTTGGACGCATCCCACGAAGATCGCAGGTTAAAAGTGACTGTACTCGTAGTCGCTCCCACAACCTCATCTCGTCAGGGTGAAAGTTCACCAGATATAGCTAGAATACACATGTTTGAACATCAATAAAACAATAATCCACATAAGCACAACTATTTGATAAGGTTGTTTAAATTTTAACCTAACGCGGTAGTGTCTTAATGAAAGACACATATAAATATCCCCCCCCCCTCTCTCTCTCTCTCTCTCTCTCTCTCTCTCTCTCCTTCTCTCTCAATTTTTACTCTACACGTCTTTAGTGTTTCTGTAAACTTTTTGTTTAGCAAGTTAATACACATATAATTTGAAAATACTTAAACATTTGAAATTGACTTCTTTAAGCATTAATAAAGAATGTTTTACGTAATATTTGGCATAAACAAAACCATGACATTGACCTAAATGCATGTTAATTATGTTTACATTGTTAATGCGTGCAATAAATGACACAAAGCATCTTAACGCTGATATACGTACATAGCTTTTGGCCTTTAGAATACTATAAAATCTGTCAAATACGAACGCTTGGTTAATTATTCAAAATCAAAGCATTTTTAAGATTATATTAATCAAAGAAATGACATAAAAAGGCTTTTAAATTTGTAACCGGTCTTAAAAGCTCACGAATTAATTAGAATGTAAGGAAAATAAGCTAAAGATGGTTTTAATAAAAAGAAAATGTTGTTACATGTACATTTTGTATTTAATTTGCAATGGAAATTATCACAATACATCCCTACCGCAGGCTATAATATTGTTATTCACTGAAAGCACTTTACAGTTTATTAGAAACAAACAAACTACATGTACAAAATTACCATTTTAAAGGTTAAAATAAAGCAAATTAATGCTTTTTTTTTATAGTTAATTTGTCATTATGTTTGTTAAATATTAAAATGTGTTCTCTTCTTCATTTGCAAGCCTAGCATCTGCTCGCCATTACATGTAGCATGTAGGCGTGTTTTATATTTCGATAAAAATACAGTCCAACATCAGTGAGTGTATCTTGACTCACACGGTCTCCTCGGCTGTTACCGTTGATACCCATTTAAGCTAAAAGTGAGTCTCTCATTGTTTGAGATTCAAAGGTTCCAGCTACCGACTTTGCTTTTTATGTTGGGAAATAGGCAGTTTCTTTACGAAGGTTAGATAGGGATCTAGGACTAGCCCTTTATAGAAAGGGCGGGAGGTAAACTGTATACAGTGAACTCCGGATATAACGAACTCATTGTGACGACTTAAATGTGTTCGTTATATCCGGAGTATATCATATCCATAACAAAAATATATTGGGCCAAGATAATTTGTTCCCTATATCCGGAATTTCGCTATATCCGAATTCGTTATTATACGGAGTTCACTGTATATAGCTGACATACTGTATACTGTATATAGCTGACATACTGTAAAACGGGCGTTATTTTTAAAAACGACCAGAAAAACATTGATCTTTTACAGAAGGACCTTACTTTTGGGAACAAGATTGTTAAGGTCGCTTTTATGTAGGTGAAATATTTGTCCATAGGCATAGGTTGAACAGTTCATAAAAGGTTAAAGTCCGCATTTATTTATGTCCATTGCTCCCGTATAAAAATACACAACACGCGTGAAGTTGGCTACTGGTGTTCATAAATATTTCATGTATCATCTTCGACACTAATTAAGAGCGAAGGTTCACTGGTTTCATACGAAAATATACAAGTACAATGATTAGTTATTAATACGGCATGTGGATGATATTTTCGCATGATATCATGTTTACTGAGATTTTTTCCACACGAATTAGTACCTTTATTTATTTATAAACGAATTCCAAAACGCACCACTGTATATATTAATAATAATAATAATAATAATAATAATAATAATAATATCTTTATTTATTGAAGGTTAACACATTAAGACATGCGAAACATTAACTTATTTTCAATGTGGCCTTCAAAAAAGAAAAGAAAAAAGAAACAATCCTGAAATAAAAATGGCATTATGAAACAAAACATAAATGACATAAATGAACCCGACAAACACTCATCTTTTAACTAATGATGGATGCATTTATACAGTGGAAAAATTCCTAATCAGTCACACATGTTTCAGTTAAACAGTTAAACACAATAGTAAAAAGTTTTTAAACATCAGCATTCATTATATATCCGACCGCAAAATTACAGTAATATCAGTTTAATTTGGATTTTGAAGTTGGAATAGGAATTTCTTATAGTTCCGTTTAAAAGATATGACTGCTGTACAGTTTCTTATTTCAGTGGGTATCTTTTTCCACACTTCATTGCTGCTGTAGCTAAATGTATCTTTTAAATAATTTGTACGTGGTTTCAATTGAATGAGTTCATTTCGTTCTGAAGAACGGAGTCTGTAAGTACTATTACTTGAAAATGTTGTTAATTCTGATATATAAATCGGCAAGAGCTGCTTTTTACATTTAAAAATAAGCAAACCCATCCACGCGTCTCTAAAATGAACAGTATCACGAAAAAAGTGACCCCGCTTATGCAAATTTATACATATACAGCATGGTCGAGTGGTGTTCAACGTGGTTATGTATCCAACATGGCCAATTGTCTAAAGAGTCAGTCAGACAAAAACAAGGAAATAGTTAGATTGACAGCTGAAAGTCGATTTATTAGTCCTGATGTTGAATATAATAATTATGATGAATTTCAAAGACGACGTAAACAATATCAGCAAAATAATGATTTACTTTGTATTTCAGGTTCAGTTGCACTGTCGGGAAAACAATATAACTTACAAATGATAGACACCACGGAGCAGGTAACATATGAGAAACTTTTATATCTGCAAAAATGATCAGCTTTTGAAAAAGCTAAATTTTACCTGAGGTTTCCCTCAACTTTCAAAATTAGCACTGTCAAAATTAAAGTAGGGTAGTGTTCAACAAGAGGTGCATCGTCATACCAATGCTGTCCTATCGGTATTCTTGTTATGTCCCTCTTCGAAGAAGGAGGGTTATATTGTTTTGCACATGCCGGTCGGTCCGTTCTTCCGTCCATCCGCCTACCAAGTTGATTCCGGATAATAACTCAAGAACGCTTAGGCTTAGCATCTTGAAACTGAATGTGGAGGTTGGTCATGACCAGAAGATGGTCACTATTAATTAGGAGGTCAGTAGGTCAAAGGTCAAGGTCACAGTGACCCGGAGTAGAAAAACGGTTTCTAGCATCTTGAAACTTAATGTGAGAGGTTGGTTATGACCAGCAGATGACCCATATTGATTTTGTGGTCAACAGGTCAAAAGTCAAGGTCACAGTTACCCGGGATAGTAAAACGGTTTCCGCACGATCATTCGAGAACGCTTGGGCCTAGCATCTTGAAACTTAATGTGGAAGTTGTCAGGGCCAGCATATGCCCCCTATTAATCTTGAGGTCAGTAGGTCAACGGTCAAGGTCACAGTGACCCGAAATAGTATAACGGTTCCCACACGATCACTCGAGAACGCTTTGGCCTAGCATCTTGAAACTTCATATAGAGGTTGGTCATGAATGTATGTCAAATTGGCTTTCTTTGACTTGTTCCACATTACTGATTGCATCAAAGGGGACATTCGTGTTTTGCAAACGGGCCTTGTTCTCTTAAAGCTGTATGATCATGCTTTGGAATTTACTCTTATATATGGTTAATTAACCATCTGATCGAATTTGATAGAGCTGTGTTTCTTTTATATTTTAACAATATTTAAGAAAAAACAATTCTCTCAAATTCATATCGCTTCTTCTCGAAAAGTGTTGCCAGAAAACGACGTCAAAGCCCGGTCATCGACTGTCATATAAACAGCGGTAGTTGGAAAAATCGACGTTTGAGCGAAGCAAATTGAATGACCGAGTTACTTTGAATCCTGAATTTAGCCAATAACTCCATTTTCAAAATTCGAAACCCAATTTTCGATTATCATAACTCGATTATTTCAAGTTGAAATTTGAAAATCGATCTTTAGAAACACATGCATCCCGAATAAATGACAGTTCATTATTCTAAATTCTGTCGGACATTATGTGATTGTTCTAAGTACAAAGTCCAAAAATTGCGGCAGGCCCGTTTTGTTTGAAACACTGGTTTATTTATAAAAAGGCAAAATAAAACACACATTTTTTCATGTTTTCTGCTTTAGCAAAAGCTAAATTGGTTAATGCAAAAATACCGAACGCCCAAAATACTTCGGCAACTTAGTCACTTTTATCAATTACTACCAAATTATGTCATATATTAGGCTCATAAATTTTTTGTATATAGCTTGCATTATATTTTTCACTTGTTCATGTTAAGGGGCGATCAGAGCATATATATTTTGCCTGTTGACTTTATTCCTTTACTTCGAGTTTTAGCTAGTTATATACGGTACAGTTTATAATTTCTTCATACACTACTAAAATACTTCCTGAAAATATGTATAAGTAAATAAAAGTAATTAAACCTTGAAATACACATTCTACTTGGCAGTTATCGTTAAACTCTTTTAAGCTTAAAGTGCAACCCCTGAACGTCACTTGCCTGTAATGTAATATAATCTATATTAATTTATCTCCGTATTTAGATTTCCGTTTGTGGATACATTCCGAAATTGAACACCGGAAGCTGAATAATTAATCGGCGCACTTCAAAGTGTTTTTATCTTGTAATTTCGTCAGGGTCTTTTTAATTATGTATGCAAAGATCAGATTGTGACATTATATTTAGTAACTATCTACTTTTAGTTTATCTCATTCTACAGTGTTGTCAGACAAAAACTTGTACATGTACATTTCCGGTTTGATGTACTACATTTTGATTACAGCGTAACAAGATATTCGATCAATAAAATGTATCAAGTGCTGGGCCATGTCGTGTTTGATTTCAGTTCACTTTAAAACGCGTCACATTTATCCTCGTTGTATACTTACAATGCAAATATACATAACCACACGTTCACAGTGAAAACTATACATTTAAGTCAGAAATTGATAGGTTGACTTCCTTTTTTTTATAGCTCCATCTTGACCATCGGCCATAGCCAATCGACATTTAGAATTATATAATTGTTCTACGGCTCGACACTTTTGAACTGAATGTTCATTTGGAATGTCTTGCTCGACACTAGCTTTAAGATCGATATTCGGATTTACAGAGACCAAGACGAATATTCACTGGACATATACGTTGCTTTGCTACACTTTTCAGTGTCAAATTGCAATGACGTCATTTATCAACTTAGTCATTCTCAATGTCGAACTTCAATGTTCAGTTGCACATTCGTTCAAGCTCGACATTCGTTTATAAAATTAGTCAGTCACAATGTTTACCTGCAATGTTAAGCTAAATATTCGATCTAGCTCGAATTTCGGTTACTATTTTAGGCAATGTCAATGTTCATATGCAATATTAAGCTGAACATTCGTTCCAGCTCGACATTCGGTTATTAAGTAGGACATTCTCAAAGTCAAGCTTCCTTAATTAGACAATCTGTTATTCAACCTATTTCGACACTCGCTTGTTAAAATAACCATCTGAATATCCAGCTAGAATGAATGACAAGCTGAACATTCCAGTCAGACATTATGTTGACGGATGTCGCGCCAGAAACGAACATTTAGCGAAGTAAATTGAAGCTCGAAACTGAGATTGCCTTATTATGTAATCGATTGTCGAGCTAGAGCGAATGTTCAACTGATATGCTGTGATATTTTAACTTATTAACTAAAAGTCGAGCTAGAGCGAATGTGCAGATGAACACAGCTGCTCAACATTGAGAATGTCTGACTTGATAATCTAATATCGAGCTAGATCGATTATCAATTGAACATTGTAGCTCGACATTGAGATAGACTTACTTTATAAACGAATTTAGAGCTAGAACGAATGTTCAGATGACCATTGTAGCCCGATCGTATGATTGAGGATGTCTAACTTAATAGTCGAATGTCGAGCTAGAACGAATGTTCAGCTGAACATTGTATCTCGACATTAAGGTCGACTTATCTTATAAACGAATGTAGAACTAGAAAGAATGTTCAGATGACCATTGTAGCCCGATCGTATAATTGAGGATGTCTAACTTAGTAGTCAAATGTCGAGCTAGAACGAATGTTCAGCTGAACATTGTATCTCGGCATTGAGGTCGACTTATCTTATAAACGAATGTAGAACCAGAAAGAATGTTCAGATGACCATTGTAGCCCGATCGTATGATTGGGGATGTCTAACTTAATAGTCGAATGTCGAGCTAGAACGAATGTTCAGCTGAACATTGTATCTCGGCATTGAGGTCGACTTATCTTATAAATGAATGTAGAGCTAGAACGAATGTTCAGATGAACATTGTATCTCGGCATTGAGGTCGACTTATCTTATAAACGAATGTAGAGTTAGAACGAATGTTCAGATGAACATTGCAGCCAGACATTGAGAATGTCACACTTGATAGCCGAATGTCGAGCTTAAGTCGAGCCAGTGTCGAGCTAGACATTCTAGATAACACTCATACTTCACTATATACGTCAAATGTTCAGGTGAGCATAACATATGGAACGCCATGGCCGTCTTATTATGACTTGTTTGCTTATATGCGGTAGATATTGTATTATATGCAGTAGAAATTCCATTACGCATGGTACTTTTTTCTTTATATACTGTACAATCTTTGTTATATGTAGTAAGACTACAAGGTAGGTATGTATTTTCTTTATATGCAGTGCATTCAATTGTGTGTGTGGTACAAAGGCCAATATA
>JAFMSR010001570.1:0-26652 GCA_022818135.1 Saxidomus purpurata
CTTCCGGAATGCTTGGTGTTCCTGCAGGGTCCATGTCAAGAGTTCTTAATACATCATTAAATTCTTCATCAAAATCTTCTTCACACGGTTCAAGACAATACGCTTCAAACTCACTGTCTATGGTGAATAACTGTAGTGTACCTGATACATATCTGAAAGATAAAAGTAGTTACATTGTATATCGTACCTTGTGCATATTATACCGATGTAACTATTTTTCTGTACATAACCAATAAAACATAATTTGGGGGTGCTCCATTTTTTAACAAAACGGCAATTTTCCCATGCCTGAAGTGCTTAATTTTGACCACAAGTTGCGATTATGCCAGTCAAAAAATGAAAATTTTCTAACCTTGCAAAAAAACACCTTTATTTCTTCATTAATTCTAGCCATATATACAAAGAATGTTTACTACCAAAACATCTCATATCAGTTAAATTATGGGCTTAATTGGATGGGCTTAATTGGATTTGTTTACTTGTTTACCTTCCTTGTCAATTTTGATGAAACTTGACAGGGATTTTCCTTGCATGCAAAACTCTGGCTGTCATAGCAACAAATATTTAAGAAATATTTAAAATCTTCTTCTTTGAACCCAAACGCGGAAGGGGTTGAATTATGACCCCTCCACCCCACCCTCCTGTTGAATCAAAATTCAATACGCCAACGGTGTTACTGATTTTCATATTTAAGTTCTCAGAAATCACAAGGCCTACAGCTAAGATATTGAATATACTCAAATGTCATTGTGTACTGAACTTCTCCAAGTTTGTTCAAATCTTGCCCCAGGGTAAAAATTTACCTTCCCAGGGGGTCACTTGTTTTACTTAAACTTATATACTAGGAAAATCTTTAAAAATCAGCTTACGTAAAAACATTTGGCCAAGAGCTTAAATGATCGCTTGGTATGTAGCTTTTTTGTGTAGTGGACCTGTACCAGGATTATTCATGCCCCGGGGGTCAAAATTGATCACTACAACTGGATGGGAGAAGGGTCCCTAGCATGTTCATAGAAATCTATAAATATAGTTTCTTGTGAGTTGCTATCGCAACCAGCAACTAACAAAGCTACCAATGACTTCGTTAGTAACCATTCACTTCCCCTAGCAACTAATGTACTTATCTAGAAACATGCGACTTCCTTAGTAGCTAGTGACTTCCTTAGCAGCGGCTGACTTTCCCTAGGAACAATTGATTTCCTTAGCAACAAGTAACTTCCCCAGCAACCATTGACTTTTAAACAACAATTTAGTCCCCTTGTAACAAGTGGCTTCCTTAGCAACATTTGGGACAGCCTTGCACTGGTACAAGGTGAGCAATATAGGGTCATCATGGTCTTCGTCTTTTAAAAAATTTTTAATATGTTCATCCTGTCATACTTGACATTACTAGTGTAGTAAAATGCAAGAAACTAACAACATTTACCTATTATGATATAATTATGTATATTTAAGGTTGCTATCCAGAGTGACAGAAGCTGATGAATTTATTGAGTCGGACAGACTGTATGATGCATTTCACTTTGAAATTATTGAATCTGGTTTGAAGGTTGATATTGAGAAAAGGGAGTTTACAGAATTTGTGCTATATTTGTTCGAAACGAAAAAAGTTACAAAAAGGATCAATCCAGAGAAAACAGTATCTGTTTACAAAGGCATTAAATTGAAGCCCCTTGATAATCCAAACAGAGAGATCCAATGTAAAGACTCAAGTGAAATTACTGCCTTAAAACCAGAACATTATGAGTGTATCTCAACAGATGAAAGTATTACTACTAAGATAGCTTTTGCTTGTGACACTATGAACACTTCAAATGGACACAGTGTTAGAAAAACAATAACATTTGAAAACATTTTGAAATGGCAGTTAAAAATAGCTGGAAAAGAAATAGATGTGGCATCTTACGGTATAAATGATACTTTTTCCATGAATCCTAATGACATCTTATTGGTGTTCACTACAGTTGACAAATTAAAACTGTGCTGTGGCCTGACTGTAGACAAGTCATCTGTATGCACTAGATTCCATACTCTTGAAATTTGGAAAGACCATGAAAAGGACACAGCTATAAGGAAACTAAGGTCTGTAATGTGCCAGAGGATAGTGAAAATTAACTCTAGGACTCAGACTTGTAAAATCTGTCAGAAGATATCTATCAGAAAGAAAGCTGATGTATCAAATAACAAGGAAAATGGACCTATCTTAAACAGGGACTTCTTAAAGCAAACCATTCCATGTGCCTCTAATGCTATGATAGAAATACTTCTTAGTCAGTTTCATAATGCAGGGAAACACCCCAAGAGTCGACGTTGGTCCAGAGAGGTAATCAACATCTGCCTTCAACTGTTCAGCTGAAAAGGAGTCCTGTTGGATATAAAGTTTTGATAGGAACGCATGCTTTTGTGTTGCCTTCACCACAGCTTTTGATATCCTACAAGAGTTATGTTCAACATAAAATAGGGTTTCAAGATGAAATTTTCAGGTAACTGTATGAATTACATGTATTATTGAAAACTGAAAGCTAGTACTTTAGTGGGGGTACTAATTCTAAACACATGATTAAATATCAAACTGCCTACTGCAATCTTCAATTAAAAAGCTATATGCACTTAAGTGCTAGGCAAAATAACACTTTTACATGTTTATAGAATGCATAAATATGAAGGGAATGCAGAAAGAAATATGTATATGGTCAATATTTCTTAAACATTTTTTGGCAACTCAATTAAGGCTTTATGTGTCTAACAGCTTGTACTGGATTAACTTAATGGGACATACCCTATAACTGATGTCGAGTAAATATCTTCCAAAACAGAAATAAAAGAATCTTTGGAAGTGATATAACGTAACCTAAATGTTTAAGCTATACACTCCATGTCATTATCGATAAAATCAGTGGTTTACAATAAAATGCAGTACCATAAACCATTAAATAAACTATGTACAGTTGTTGTTGTAAAATAAATGGGTGGATGCGTTTTATTAAAGAAAGCCTCTGTATTGATTAATTGTGGTAAAATGAGGCATTTTTTGCCATAAGTTCTTCTTTGAAATTGTATTTATTTATCATCTTGCTTTCATTGAACACATTATCTAGGTTTCGAGAAGATAATCTGCCAGATGTAGGGAGTGCCTCTTTAACTTATACTGTGTAAACCAAAATTTAAGTTTATTACAATTTTACAAAGGAAACTGCTGCAAATGTTGGAATTTAATGGAATATAAATAACATTTCATTTCTTTGTTGTATCCTTAATTTTCCCTTTACAGATGGATGCATGCAGAGGCATGTCGCCTTGAAATTCCTGTTCTTGGCTGGAAAGGTGGTATCATCTTGGATGAAATGTCAATTCAACAAGACCTCCAAATTAAGAAAAATGGTGACGTAGTACAGTTGTGTGGTCTTACTGACACAGGGGAAGAGGGAAACACATGCAACACACTCAGGATGGGGAAGAAAGAAAGAGTATTAGGTACACATGTCCTTCAATTCATCTTTCTTGGTTTAACAGGGTTTAGGTTTCCTTTTGGACACTTTGTTACAACAAATGTTGCAGCATATGACATTCACTCGATGTTCTGGGATGCAGTTGCTACTCTGAGTCTGTACGGGTTTACAACTTTATATACATCAATGGACGGTGCACAGTCAAACAGAACTTTCCAAGTAATCAAGGGAAAAAAACCCACAAACGATGCTGGCACCAAGCCTAGAAAATCCTTATGATAAAGTAGTACTCATGATGGATATTTCTCATGTTGTCAAGAAAATAAGAAACAATGTTCTCAAGAGTGGGATTAACAAAACATGCACCAGAAATCTCATGTTACCAGATGGTAACATCATTCACTGGCAAATGTGGATAGACGCATTCAACTGGGATCAAGTTAATGCACTAAAACTACATAAGAAACTGACCAGAGAGCACATATATCCAAGTTCACAGTCAAAAATAAGGACTCATTTGGCAAACGAAGTTTTGAGTGCTAAAATGCTTCATCTCATCCTCCAGTACCAATGCACTTTGAGCAATGGAAGCATTTTAGATGGAGTCGTAGAATTCCTGAAAAGAACTTTAATACTTATTGACATCTTTGGAAGTACAAGTCCAGTCCAGGCAAAAGATGATGACAGATTGATAAGACTTGGTGAAATCAATGACTGGTTCATGAACTGGAGCACCAGTTTTGACAAAGGAAGTATCAGCCAGGCTGAAAAGTCAAGGAAACTGATGTCAGTGCAATGCAGAGATGATCTTTTTTCATGCTTAACTGGCTTCTGTCCGCTTTTTGGGGTGGTTTTGAAAGATGATTCAGGTTATGTCACACCCTCAATAATAAATTCTGATATTGTTGAGAATCATTTCTGTCAGCAGCGAGCCACATACAATGGAGCTAATTCTAATCCGACAGCTTTGCAATACAGAAATAATCAAAATGCAATAATTCTTGGACAAAACATTATATCAAACAAGTCAAATGCCTGTAAGTCTTTCTCAAATAAAGTGGCACAATCCTACAAATTTCATGATAAAACTGTTACTCCCGGTAAAAGAAAATGTGAATGTGCTAGTTCAACCCAAGTGAAAATGTGACTGAAATCCCAGTGAAATCCCAGTGGGATTTCAGTGAAATCCCAGTGAAATTTCACTGAAAAATTTGGTCAAAATAACAGTGGGATTTCACTGGGATCTCACCAAAATCCCAGTGGGATTTCAGTGAAATCTTGGTGGGATTTTCAGTGAAATCCCACTGAAAAATTTGGTTGAAATCCCAGTGGGATTTCAGTGAAATCTCGGTGGGATTTCAGTGAAATCTCGTAGGGATTTTCAGTGAAATCCCACTGGGATTTCAGTGAAAAGACCCACTGAGATTTTGGTGAGATCTCAGTGAAATCCCACCGGATCATCTAAAATTAATGTACATGAAATTAACATTCAGATTTAAAAAACAAAAGGCAATAATTGAACACTCAACACTTTAATCACTGCATATATATGCAATATATGTTTACTATCGTTACACCCCTACTCTATTGTATTCACATGGTCAAGTGTAAAGACAGACAGACCGCAGACACCAGGCGATCTCAGTAACTTACCATGAGCACTTTGTGCTCAGGTGAGCTAAAAACCATTTACCTTAAGTTCAACAACTAGTTCAACAAATATATATTTCAATTAGTAGACAAGTCCTCATTGCAAAAACAAAACATTTTTCTTTAACAGATAATTAATACAATTTTGCATTCTCTCCAGAAAGATTCCAATTAACCAATTGAAGTTGGAAATGTAAAATGAAACAAGTTTGTGTATTACAATTTAACAATTTAGTCATTGTCAATAGTCTTTATTGTTGGTGGTATCGAGTGCAATGTCAAATTAAAACTAGATGCCCATGTGCAACATGTCAAGCCCACCATATGTCAAAAGGGCTAACTCCTTACCAAGTAGAGATGGGTCAAAATACACCTAAATATTGGATGTAACATGCATGTTGTACCACAGAAAAGTGGTCTCGATTTTTCTCTACGGCCAGTAATAAAAAAGTTACAATATAAGCTATTTATAGTAACAACAAAGGGAAGTAATTCTAAAAACAAGGGTAGCGCATGGTGGTGAACATTTGTACAAAGTAACTTCAAAATCCCTCCATGCATGAAGAAGAAATGCTCCAGACAAAGATATTCTTGACTTTGAACTTTAACCTCCAAGTGTGACCTTGACCTTAGACCTAGTTCATGCGCATGACACGTGAACATTTGTGCCAAGTTAAATTAAAATCCCTCCATGCATGAAAAAGATATGCTCCGGACAAAGTCATTCTTGAATTTGACCTTTAACCTCCAAGTGTGACCTTGACCATAGACCTAGGGACCTGGTTCTTGCGCATGACACTCCATCTCATGATGGTGAACATTTGTGCCAAGTAACATCAAAATCCCTCCATGCATGAAAAAATTACGGGCAGGACAAAATCAGACGGACAGAAGCACTGACGCACGCACATACACCGAACCGCCAAAAGTGACAACTATGTCGAGCTCACCGCAAGCGGGCTTGACAAAAAATTGAAAAGCCATAATTTACATAGTAATTAAAACAATAAGATTACAATATGAATTGAAAATCATCATGCAAGTCACAAAATAATAAAATTTCCAAGGAGAATGAAGCGCAACCAAGAAAATACTTGAATAGGTCTTTCAACATGTGAATGATATTTGAGTGCTGAGCATAGCTACCTGGGAAATCCCACATAAAATTCTTTAAGACTGGAAAAAAATCTATATTAAACTTGTCAAACAGTTTGATCTGTAAAATTCAAAGTCAACACAGTTCCAATATAAAAAAGCTTCAAAGCATCACTTTTTTAAAATGGTTTCATATTACCCTTCAAAATGGTCACATTGGTTTATAGTTAAGAATGATGCTCAAAACACAGCGGATGCTTTAAAAAGATAAAAGAAATCAGTGCTTCCATGTTATTTCTGTTCTTGACAAATACAAATTAAGATATATGGTACACAACTGAAAGAGTGGATTGTTTATTTTTGACTAGGATAGTCAAAAAAGATTTTTAAAGATTTCCTCTATATTCAATGTGAATGAAACTGTTATATACAGATGGACATTTTTTAGTTATAACTATGGCAATGTTTATGATTCTAGGAGTATAAATCGCTGATTAATGTTTTGTTTAAAATTATGATGGTCACTTTGAACAGTAATATCACTTTAATGAACAAATTTTTTTGCAATGGATGTGACTTTCAATACCACTCTCTTGAGCAAAGCAAATTTTCTAGCATTAAGTTGTGGCTTTACTTTATTCATGCATTTGATGGTTCTCTTGCAAGTCTGAGTGGAGTTGATCAGTTCATATTCACTGAACACTTGGAAACAAAGACAATTGAATATGTTTTGTTTCCCAACTCTGTTGAAGAATTCCCTCGGTTAAAGCTGGCAGTGATGAAGCAACAACTGTGGCTGGAGGAAATTGTTGCTTTAGTTAACTCTTTCGTGAACATTCATTTGCTGGTGCATCCGTTTGGTATACTTATGTCAGATTGACTGGCTGGAAGACTGCCTATATTAAAGTTTATCTTCTCTTTCCTTCAGTTTTCTACCGACATCACCTCATCTTCTAGTTTCTTAAATTTTCTCTTTAAAAAATCAAGAAAATATTATGCTAATACAGATCAATTAAATGAAGAAGTTGCATTTTAAGGAAAAATTTAGTGCCTCCTGTTAATGATTTATATCCAGCACCACAAAACAGTGGAGGAAAGTTATTGATGTTATATTTTTTGAAATGCTGAGGCTAAATATGCTGCTTTTCCTAGCACTTTTCCTTGAGTCACAACTATGTGATACCTTGCTTAGATTTCAAACAATGTAATAGAGTAATTGAAGTTACCAGTCAGCAATGTGCTTAAAATTTAAATCCTATTAAATCTTAAAATTATTGTTACTCTAATTTACGTTACAACAATCTTGACTCGGTTCTCGAATAACAGCATGTTTGAACAAAGTTTCATCCTAACAAGAGCTGTATACCGAGCAGAAAATTACAGAATACATACCTTGATGAATCTTTTCTGTTTCTGAAGATCCGATACTGGACACTCGTCATTTCCTTAAGAAAGAAACAACAAAAATGTTAAACAATGTAAAACAACGTTTGCTACCATCTTCATGCAAATTAAAATTGTAGTCAGTTTGTTCAACTTTTTAATGACAAATACAAGATATTGCTAGATTGTAGTGCAATTAATTATGTTGGACATTGTCCGACTAGAAACTAACTGCAAGGTTAGCTGCATTTAGAATACATATCTTTTCACAACAGTTACAACTTACAATCATTAACTTAATTTCATTATATTTAAAACAACTCTTTAATTCAAATTTTCAGCAATATTGCCTTTTTCAAGAAATTTCTCTGCACTTTTTACATTTACATAGACTCAATTATTAATGCTCAAATGTGAAAATTTGAATTAAATATTTGTTTTAAATAGAAAAACAGTTATAACTATTATTCCCTGAGGAATATTGAAAGAATTTATTGTATAATTTCATTATAGTTATAGAAATACCTGGAGCATTAACTGTCCCTTGTGACTTTATTTCTGCAGAACCAAATAAGCATGCATCCTCCTCTTCAACAGCTGAAGCCTAAGTATAAATATATATAACAGGTCATTAATATTAAATAAATCCTGACGTTGTTACATTATAGTCATCCATTCTTGGTTATTGTATATTTTAAATTTAAAGATACATAGAGAACAGCGATGAAAGCCGAGGAATCACCTTTCCCAAATGTAAATAATTTATCACTTATTAATATTTAATCCAGATGATAATGTGAAGACGAAAATAATGCATTGCAGTTATTTTTTTAATTTTAGTACCTTTCTCTTCTAAAAATGTATCCGTCTCATCTTCTGTAACTGAACTGGATGTAACTGTCCAACCCCTCGACTAATTTCTTTGTCTGAAACATGCAGGCGATGTTCTACAACGTACAAAATGATTATGAGGGAAATGATATTTTAAATATACCACATTCAGAAGTTGTAGAGCTTGTTCTTGCTTGCCAGCTTGCTTTCATGGTGACATGACTAGAGGGCACAAGTTCAAATCCCTCTCCAGGCAGGTTTTTCAGATATTTGGCGCCCAGCATTAATAATTCATGTTTTAGGTCAGCACCCTTAGATATTTGGATTTTGATGCTGATTGCAATGTGAATGCAGTTATAAAATTCTCACTTAATTTACCATCTTACTTTTGATAATTTATTGACGTCATATCTGTGGCTGATAGAATGTTTAAAATCACAGGTGATCGAATCATACCCCACCCACCTTCTATTACCTATATAATATACAAGTATATATTATATATAGGTAACAGAATGTGGGTAGGATATGATTCGATCCCCTGTGTGGTTAAAGGTGCTGTGTTTAAAACGTGTATTCAGAGAATTTTTAAAGATTCAAACACCACCGATCAAACATAGTTTTGATAATACCTCCAGGCTTCAACACTCCTAACAGCCCCTCAATATACCATGTAGCCATTGAAAAGCCATTCCACCTTTGGTTCTACAATCTGCTTTAGAGTATGTACCGAAAGTCAACAAATCGTTTGTTTTCGTCTGCAAGAAGCAATTGGCGCGACAAGACAACGTAGCGCTCATTTCATTGGCTAGATAGATTCCTACAAGCCAATCGAAAATCGTTTTTGTGTGCACAGCTTCTCCCCACCCAAATCTCGCAAAAATAGCAGTTCTTGGGATTTTTAATCAAACACAAAAAATGATTTAAATATTAACGGCAAACAGTAGCAAAAATATGAAACATGTGATAATGTATAAAACGTAAAAAATAACACTTTCTCCCACTCTTGATGACGTCACAAAAAAAGCGTCTGTAAACATGGTAAAATGAAATTTTTGGATTGAAACAATGACGAAAGTTTTATTGCAAAGGACGAGAATATGCCAGTGTTTGGTGTCTTCACACAAGTTAAACACGAAGCGGAATGTTTTGCATCATTTATGTTGCATACACGATATGTGTAAGTAAATTTATATATTCGTTTCGCCCGCAAGACGTTTCGTCCGAAAACGTTTCGCACTTGGATGAATTATGACATTTATACTAATAAATTAAACCTGGGGTGCATAATACATTTCTTACAACTTATGTAAATCGCCCTCGAGACTCGATGCATAAAGAATCAACATCAAAAGTGCTGAAATGACTGACTGTCCGAAATATCTACTGTCCGAAAAGTGTTAGTTGCATGATTCAGCTTACCTTGGAATTTAAGCGTAAATAAGTCATTCCATTGTTAAAATCCATTTGTCATCATAATTTTGCTTAACACTGATGCTTTTGGCACAGTTAACATTCACAGAATTATTGTGCATAATTGTATTTTTGCATTTCAAGCATTTATGACACTTACTATCAAAGTTGAAAATGTCCTCCATGTTAACTATTTTGGTCGAACGAAAATGATGTTTATTTACTTTTCGTATTATTATGCATAACACCAGCAGTGTTGTATTTTGTCTGAATGGTTATTTTAAGTATTATCATGAAGTGAGTCCTTGTATCATTTTATCATTGGTACCTTTTTTCAGGTTAATTTATTATTGATGAACTTTTTTTTTCTTTGATAATTGTTTATAAGTCCCGACGACCATGGCACTCTTATTTTGAGGTTATTATTGATGAACCTATTTTTTCTTTGATTGTTTATAAGTCCTGGCCGACCATAGGACTTCTCCCTAGGTGAACTTGCCAGGACTCCTGACAGGTGTAGGTTGAACAGACAGATGCAGATATAAGGGGATTGGAGTACCTGAGACCCTAGCTCTTTTTACAGATAGACACCTCGGTCCTTTAAATGCTGATTTAAATGAGACTATGTCTGGGTTTCTAACCAGTTCATCTCTAGATGGGTGGGAAACAATCTGAAACACTGAAAATCGTTTCTGAAATTTCCAGTGCACCGGCCAGGATTTGAACCGCAGACCATTTTAGTCACTATTGCAGAAGTTGCTGGCAATTTTCAATGTTAGAATATCACATTATTTAACGTCTGTTATGGTTTTAAAGTATCTTTAATTTTATCTACAGCTAATATAGAACATCTGTACTGGTATTATAAGTGATCAACTTGAAACTTTGAATGATTCTCTAAATTTTTTTTTAGGGTCGTCCGGCACAGTGCTTTGTGCACTCGCTTTTCATCAATGCAATTGGTGTTCGATCATGTCCTGGTTGTATGTGAATTGGTAGTTGGTCACCAGATGGTATCACACAGGTAGGTTTTCTCTGGGTTTTCTGGTTTCTTCCACAGTAAAACCATCATAAGCAAAGTTCACCAACATGCACCTGCATGCTCAGTTAAAAAGCTCGCATGATGTAATGGTTGTTGTGATTTGTTTATTGCTGACTTTTAGTAAAGATTAATATTATTATTTGTCCCTGTAGAGCTTTTTAAACAGTTTTTGCAAGATTATTGGCCGAATATACATGATTCTTACGGCAAATCAGTTACCAGTATTTCATTAATAATTATCAATTACACAACAATGGACATTGGCCAATTATTTTCTTTGAGTTTCTTTTATAAATAATAAGCCAAGTTCCTTACAGTGGAAATAACTGTGTCTTGCATTACTTAGCATTAGTTGGGATCCAAGACCCTCCTCCGATCCTGACTTTACGTTATAATTGATAATGATCAATAATGTGGATATCATTTGATAGACCTCATTCATTGAATCATTGTAACTAAAAATATATTCTACTGATTTGTAAGAATGTGTAGAATTCATGGTAAGTTGTTTTATGAAAAATTGTTGTCGTATAACAATAGAAAAAAAAGCTACTAACAGTAAATTGTTTTATGCTTTCTTAGGTGGTTAATCAACAGACTATGAATGTGCACCTGCTTAGACATCTTTCACATTTTGTCCAAATGTTGGGACCATTTTTCACAACTTGGTATGTTGGACTGGAGTCCTAGAATTCGTATTTGAAAACCATGGCACAGGGCATGGTGGCACAGGGCATGTCAACAGTGACAGGTAACTATTTCAGTATCTGCGTCTCATTTTCCTGTAGTATTTACATTTGGACATTCACTAGTATTTATCATACAAGCACTAAAGAAATATGTGTCGTTGGCGAAATTAAAGGACAAACAATAGAACTGATTGTGATATAACTAATTTAAGGCATTTAAATGGGAATTAAAGCATTTGATTATATTGTAATACAAGTAGTCTGGGTTATACCAATCCCTCCGGTGAACTTTCATTCAATTCTTGAAGAGGGGTTTAAATCAAAGATGAAGCTGTACAAAAAAAAATGTTTATATGTACACTGTATTGAAAAGGAACAAAGGTCCAAAACTCTGAACAAAACAAGATGAGAGCATGCACAAGTAGGTTTGATACCATTCGCTACAACTGACTCCTGTGAATTTTATTCAATTCTGGCCAGGGGTTTTTGACATGAAGCATATACAAAACATGATTTACACTGTATTAAAACAACGATTTCTTCATTGCAGTCAAGTTTAGCTGTTGGATTAACTAAAGCTCTGCCTTGACTTGTAAAATACCTGCAAGAAACATACGCTGAAAGTGCTGGTTGATCGTCTGTCTTCAAAGATTACCAGGTATAAGTATGTATAAGTCTGATATATCAATTTTCAAAGTCTATTTACATACATGGTTTGATTTGAAGTTTATTTAAAAACCATGACATTGAATATCTTTAACCAGAGGATCACTTGAGTTTACATAGGCTTATACAGGAAAAACTTTAAAATTCTTCTCTGAAACCATAGGGCCTATAGCTTAGATATTTGGCATGCAGCTTTGCCTAGTAGACTTCTTCAAAGTTTGTTCAAATCATATCCCTGGAGTCAATATTGGCCCCGCCAAGGGGGTCACTTGTTTTACAAAGACATATATAGGAAAACCTGTTTGTTATGTAACATTGTCTTGTGGTCTTCCACCTACTTTTTCAAATCATGCCTCTTGGGTCAAATTGATCACACCCATCATGCATGTGGACTTGTACTCAGGTTGGCGATATGGGGCCATCATGGCCCTCTTGTTTAGAATTGTAAAAGTAAGTAGAAAGCTTTTTCTCTAGGCCATGCCATTCTAAAATATTATATACCGGTAATGACTTTTATATTCACATGTTGATAGAAAAATGTGATTTCAGGGACAGCAATGTTGGAGGTAAGACCATATTTCCATGCTTTAAAAAACCCAAGTGATACCTCATGCGGAGGAAAATAGACAAACAGCCGAGCCAATAGAAGAGAGAAAAGCAGTCAACCCAGTGATTTCTGAACAAGCAGCTGCTGTAAAATACCAGAGAGGAAAAGAGGTCTTCTACCCCCAGGAATATTTAAAGATAGAAACTAGTATACCATGCTACTTGAGAGTTGAAAAAATGCTACTGTGCAGTTTTTCATCATGCTTGATAATGTTCCAATGACATTTGTAGATGTGTGAAAAGAGGTGCTATGTTCATATGACAGAATATTTCAAAATATTGAAAAAATTTCTCAACAAGAACACACATCAAGCTCTCATTGAACCGTCAGTTCAAGCAGGCCAAATCTGAGAAAGTGATGAAACTTATACCTTCTGACCTCATGATGAAGAATTGTGTTCTGATGAAAATAAGTAAATTTAGGACATAATTTTTATGTTTCATTGCAACATGACTTTGTAGAACACAGTTGAAGGTTGAGTAAAACTTGCTAGACATAGCATGCAGTAAATAACTAATACCTTCAGTTAAAAACATTTACTGAAAAATCTTGTTAAAAACCTGATACACAAATTCATGTATCAGGGTTTCACATGACTTTTCGGTAAATGTTTCAAATTATATTTACATTCAGGTTAGGTGATGTTTGCTATATGGTACTTCTGTGTAGGCCTTGGATTGGATAACATGTCCCAGACTTTGTAACATGCTGGTTTCAGTTTCAGTTCATTGTTTATTAAGTATTCACTTTTAATTTGGTATAGTTAGGCGACACATATTGTGATACTGCAAATAAAGCATATAAAGTTATAATTTTCTTAATCAGAATTATATTAAACCACCCTCACTGTATAGCTCACCTGAGCACAAAGAACTTCATAATTAACATACATTTTGAGGTCAATTTCACTGGGATTTCAACAAGATCTCACAGAGATCCACATCCAGATTTCAGTGAAATCCCAGTGAAATCCCAGTGAAATTAAGTTTGACGTATTACGGGTGATTTCACTGGGATTTCAGTGAAATTTCACTGAGATCCCAGTGAAATTCGCTGGGATTTGAAAAAAATACCAAAATACCACAATCTCAGTGAATTTCACTGGGATTTCACTGGGATTTCAGTCACATTTTCACTGGGGAAGTGATGCTGCACTTAAACAAATTAAAGTGACCACAATGTAAAGTGTTTCTGCACTGGACAAGCAATTTGTAAACTTAAACAAGCATTAATTTTGTTTGTGCCACATTTGAAAACAAATTTGTTTGTGTGTGAAACATTTTGTTTCCATAAATATAATGAAGTAATGGTATGTATTCTGGTGGCTAAAACTCTTCTTTATTGACTCTAGTAATAGTAGTATCCATATGCTACATGCAAAACTTTTGCTGAATACATAAACAACAGTTCTCAGCAAAACAGCTTTATTCAGTAAGACAGTTTTTTTCCCCAGAAAAGAACTGATTCTAGCATAAATTATGTAGTACACAGAAATAGTTTAAATTCTTAAAGAAATGTAGGGAAAACTAGAACTGTCACAAGAGTGACGAATTATACCCCCACAATACAGCTTTGTCACAGAAGTATGGCAACCATAGCAAAGGAATGGCCACAAGGACATACATTTCAGTTATTATACAATAACTTGTGTAAATGTATTGTTTTAATAGCACACAAAATATGTAAGGTTGGAAAGTATGGATTATTATTAAATTTAATAGGTTTATTTCAAACATGTTAATATCACTAACCTCATCATCAAATTTCATGATCCTAGCCCCAAGCGTTCTTAAGTTATCATCCGGAAACCGTTTAACTGTTCCGAGTCATGTGACCTTGACCTACAGACCTCAAAGTCAAACCTGATCTGTATTTCATGATGTTACACCTGTGTACCAAAAATTATTTCAATAGGTCAAGCCTTTCATGAGTTATCATCCAGAAACCGTTTTACTGTTCAGGGTCACTGTGACCTTGACCTTTGGCCTACTGACCCCAAAGTCGAACTTGACCTGTATTTCATGATGTTACAGCTGTGTACCAAAAATAATATAAATCGGTGAAGTCGTTCAGGAGTTATCATCCGAAACCGTTTTACTTTTCCGAGTCACTGTGACCTTGACCTACGGACCTCAAAGTCAAACTTGACCTGTATTTCATGATGTATCACCTGTGTACCAAAAATAATATAAATCGGTAAAGTTGTTCATGAGTTATCATCCGAAACCGTTTTACTGTTCAGGATCACTGTGACCTTGACCTTTGACCTACTGACCCTTAAGTCGAACTTGACCTGTATTTTCTGATGATGCACCTGTGTACCAAAAATTATTTAAATCGGTCAAGTCGTTCATGAGTTACCATCCGGAAACCGTTTTACTGTTCAAGGTCACTGTGACCTTGACCTTTGGCCTACTGATCCCAAAGTCAAACTTGACCTGTATTTCATGATGTTACAGCTGTGTACCAAAAATTATTTAAATTGGTCCAGTCGTTCATGAGTTATCATCCGGAAACTGTTTTACTGTTCAGGGTCACTGTGACCTTGACCTTTGACCTACTGACCCCAAAGTCGAACTTGACCTGTATTTTTTTATGTTGCACCTGTGTACCAAATATTATTTAAATCGGTCAAGTCGTTCATGAGTTATCATCCGGAAACCATAAAACCAACAGACCGACCGACCGACCGACCAACCGACAAGCTCACTCCTATATACAGTGGCGCTCACGTTTTTGTTCCGTTTTTCGGCAGGAAAACGCGAGCAGCGCCCGTTTTTCGCCCGTTTACCGAACGGGGCGTTTTTCGGCTCGCACCGTTTAAAAAACGCGTTTTTTCTGCCCGCCCGTGAAAAAAAACGGCTGGTTGCACTGCACATGCGTGAAAAGCGAGTTCCTGCGTTTTTTCCCGTTTTTTTTTACCGGAGTATCAAATGCGCATGCGTGAAAGCGAGTTCCTCCGTTTTTCGCCGTTTTTTCCGGGGTAGCAAATGCGCATGCGCCACATGTGTTTTTCTTCACTGTTTTAATTTTTTGTAAAATTATGCCTATCCGTTCAAACTATTAAAAATCGCGAGTATAATTATAGATGTTAAGTTTATAATGTGGTCCGATTAAGATTGTTTTTTTTGTTTCTTATTTTCAAAAACAAAGTATAACTACCACCAGCCTGTTAGATCATTACTTCGCGTTTTCATCATAACATAAAATAAGCGGGTACATATCCGACAAGATGGAGAGCGAGGGGAACGCCTTGTGATAGATAGAAATAATTTAGCACCTCCACTGTCCCTATTATGTTACTATGAAAAATATATAACCAGTAGATATACATTTAATTAAATTAAACCTGCTCGATCATATGATTTCAGTTATCAAAATAAAACTATAACATCGGCAGTTGAGAATATTCATGGCCATGCTTCTGGTTCAATTACCATAGATTCTTTAATTTGTCCATGTACAAAATTTCCATATTCTTGTTCACAACTTAATCGCTCTCGAGACTAACTACTATAGGAATCGCTCTTGTCAGACTTTTCATATACTGATAAATTGCAAAACGTAGAGTAATATCACGGACCTATATACACATATAGTGTATATAGGTCCGTGGTAATATATTTAGGAAATAGATTTCACTTTTGAGTGATATACCGGTAAGTATATCACTGCGGGGTGTGTAAATGCGTAGTAATCTAATTACGAAGGCCTGAGTGATTAATTTGAAGCATCTACCAACACACAGTGATATAATAACCGGTATATCACTTAAAAATAAAATCTATTTCCACTCTAAACCGTTAATCTAAACAAAAACATGTTCGATTGGGTACTATTTGCTGCATTTTCATGAAGTCGCTGTCTTGAAAGTTGTAGTTTTCCGTGCATTCCATGCATTTCGTGAAATTTTGGCTGTTCTTTTTACTTCTCAAAAAAGCGCTATACGTCTTATTTTTGTTGTGTCTGATATTGCTGGCGATACCGGAAGTGTAGAAAATTTTACTGCAATTTTTTTTACATCACGTGAATTCATTAACAACAATACCAATCCAAGCGTATTAGCACAGGCACACTCGTAGATTTCGTGTGAAAATTACAAGGGAGGTAATTTCAGCAGTCAAAAATAGTTCCGGACCCCTAGCGTGATATACTTAATAGTTTTATCACGCTCAAATCCTTCTTTGTGTATATAGGAGAAATTTCCAATCGTGTTAGAATATGAGTTATACTAACACAAGTGGCATAAACATAATAAGGTTGTTCATTATTTTACGATAAAATACAGTACTTTTATCAAAGGCCGGCAAGGTGCCAAAAAGGAAGTATTTGCAAGACGTATGTAAACAACCTGTCCAATTGCATTTTGTGTTTTCAAGTTACAATGATGTACTGCTACAAGTTGAATATAGACGTGCAAGAAAAAATTGTAACAATAAATATGTGCCATCATTTCATCGTTTATTCTAAAATGATTCATGGTTTTGTCTCTATGTACAAAGAATTGAAAAATTATGCTATATTAAATCATAAACAATGCAGGAACCGATATGCTGTAAACATTACGTCATATTGCACCGCATGACGTTAAATGAGTGTTCGCATAGAAAACGCTTTGCATTTATTAACCTTTTGAAATATCTGGTCATGTTAGAATCAAAATATCATCCTTCTCAGCTTTGTAATAGTCTTATAAACAATTATCTGTCGTACTGATGCGCTGTTAAAAATGGTTAATTACTGTGTATTAGTGCTCCCATTCATTGTTTTTTAAACGATGAACACCGCTAGAACGGATGTTATTTCATAAATAAAATAGTTATTCGTTCAAATGCAAAAAAAAAATCACTTGTGCTATGTACTCATTTTTTAAAAATTACTAAGCATTTGAACTCCTGTGTTTTATTCAACAACAAATACAGGGACACATTATTACTTCATAAATAAAATTTACTTTGAAGTATTCACACTTCCTTCGGCAAAGTCATTAAATTCTATTTGTTAACAATTGAATTATATACCGACAGTTATTAGTTACTGTCTGTCATTGCCGGTGAAAAAAAAGCACAGCTAAGAAATGACAGAGAAATTGCAGCTTTTCGCTTACTTGAAAATACCACAGTACGGGGTGTAACCATACCGGTATGTATCGCATCTCAAGGAAATTGCAATATACCGGTCTTATCGCGCACCCCTACTCATTGCACATGTTACAGATGGACTGCCTATTTTACTTGCCATAAGGATACTTCTTCCTTAATTTGGCATTAAAGTGATCAAACCCATGACTCTTGTATTGATGCAAACACGCAATTACTGCCCCATAGCAGCTCTACCCTTTAGCTAAAACTAGAATTAAGGCAAGTATTACTTTTAACTTTGGATTTTATCTCAAGGCATTTAAACGAAGGCAGTGGTAAGGTAGCCGGATACAGCTTCATAGACTTTGTATAACTGTGAAAAATAATCGATCAAGTGGAACACGCCAGTAGTTACTGTGAAATAGGTCCCGAACAAATGAGGGAGAAAAGAATGGATAAACACACCATAGTCAAAGCGGCAACTATAACAATGCCCCACACCCCCACCTCAAGGTAGCATAATAAAATAGAACTATCACTGAAGGTAATGAATACCCCCAAAAAACCCATCTCTGAACGCCATACTGACACAGTATTCTTAATTATATCACATTTGATGCTTATAATTGGACTATGCACAATGACTGTAGGCATGCTATTTATCTCTTCTGTGTATCATTATTTTGACCAGAGGGTTAAGAAAATCAGAGTGCACAATATTTAATTATCTTAAACATCTGTCACCTTGACGTAGTGACCCAAAACATTGACCAAGTCCAACAAGGCATGATATTTATTACTTTGTGAAATATCATTAATTTGTGGTAAGGGGTTTTGGAGATAGAGTGCAAAATATTTTACTATCAAAAGCCCGTTAATGTGACCTTTGACCTAGTTACCAGAAATATGGACCATGCACATCAAGGCATGGAACGTATCATTTCTGAGAATAATAATTTAATTCTAACCAAGAGTTTTTCAGGGATTGAGTTCCGTAAGTCTACGGATAGACGGACAGACAGTCAAGCTGAATCCAGTATACCCCCTTACACTTTGTGCAACTGGGGTATAGAAACATTTCCGCAGGTCGAGACATTGGTAAATTGTTTTGAAGGTGACTGAATAAAAATTAGCCACTACAATAAACAGTCCTGTTCTTTCAGTTTTTCCTATTTTTTATTTTTGTTTTTCATACACAAGAATATTATGACTGAAAGCTGCAATGAAGATTCATTCTTCAAGAGAACTGAGTTCCATTTAAGTTGCTCATCTGAGCAACCAATAACATTGTTATTAATGTCATTGTAGTACTCTAGTTCTGTAGTAACCAAAACTGTATGTACTGCAGTACTAAATAGTATTCTATTAAATTGCTAAAGCACTGCATTTCTGCATTGTCCAAATCAATTCAAAATCTCTCGATGCATTAAAAAGTTACAACCTGAAAAAATTGAAAAAAAGTTCTCATGCGTCCATTTGTTATCAAAGTGCGACCTTGATATTTGAGCTTGCATTCACCATGCTGTGATTACAATTATATATATAAATTACTAAGGTTATTTCGCATGCTATATTCTTCATCACCAGCTACTGTTCTAGAGTTTCAATGACTTCTCTTATAAGAACAAAAATTCACAGCTAGCGTAGCATTATCACTTCAGCTGCAACTTGGGATTGTATCCAATATGGATGTTATCTGGCCAAATGATGTTTCTTGTGAGCTATCAATTTGCTGATTTTACTGTTGTTCTTTCCTTATCTTCATCTTCAAAAAATCAATGTACATGAATTCCAAATATGAGTAAACTCAGCGAAGTTCTTCTTTAATGTTAACTGCATGTTGTCAATACATCAAGTGTTCCATTGTCTCACCTCAATTATCAATTCTTCTCATTTGATGCTTTTGTTTTCCTGTTTTGTTTATTCCGTTGAAACTGAAAAATCTACTTTTATGCATATGATGTCAAGTCTCATCACCAAGGTAATATGATGAATAAAAAAAGAACTTCATCTTCTAAACTGATACAGCCATCTGGATCACCACAGAATCCTTCAGTTAACAATTGCAATGATAGACTGTTTTCTGTTGTTTTCATATCTTGGTCTATTGAACTTCCCTCAGCACTGCATGTACATGACGCTTTTTTCTACAATAAATTAAGAAGAAAAATTATCAATTGCATTTTGTTTTAAGTCTTACAACTAATAACTGATACACATACTGAAAATTTACTGACTGAATAGTTAACAGTGCAGGTTATGATCAGACTACATGATTTTGATCTGCACAAGAGGCAAAAGTGTAAGCAAATTGCTAAAAACTAAACTAGATGCCAACGTGCAACATGTCATCCCTGCCAGCTGTCAAAAGGACTAACTCCTTACCAAATAGAGATAGGTCAAAATTCACCAAAATATTGGATGTAACATGCATGTTGTACCACATAAAGGTAGTCTTGATTTTTCTCTACGGCGAGTAATAAAAATGTTACAATATAAGCTATTTATAGTAAAACAAAGGGAAGAAATTTCTAAAAACAAAGGAAGCTCATGGTGGTGAACATTTGTGCAAGGTAACATCAAAATCCCTCCATACATGAAGAGGAAATGCTGTGGACAAAGATATTTTTGAATTTGACCTTTAACCTCTAAGTGTGACCTTGACCTTAGACCTAGGGACCTGGTTCTTGCACATGACACTAAGTCTCATGGTGGTGAACATTTGTGCCAAGTAACATCAAAATCCTTTCATGCATAAAGAAGAAATGCTCCGAACAGTCATTCTTGAGTTTGACCTTTAACCTCTAAGTGTGACCTTGACCTTAGACCTAGGGACCTGGTTCTTGCACATGACAATCCGTCTCTTGATGGTGAACATTTGTGAAAACTAACATCAAAATCCTTTCATGCATGAAGAAGAAATGCCCCGGACAGTCATTCTTGAGTTTGACCTTTAACCTCTAAGTGTGACCTTGACTTTAGACTTAGGGACCTGGTTCTTGCGCATGGCAGTACGTCTCATGATGTTGAACATTTGTGCCAAGTAATTTAATAATCCTTTGAGGGTGACTGCATGTATATTGAATTTAGGGGGTTAAAAGCTGTGGACAACACACAAAGTTAAGGAAACCTAAAGCAATATGCAATAAGACCATCACTTAAATAAAGACTGTTTCAGAAAATATCAAGTATTTATTGGTCTGACATGTTGGTACATTAACCTAATACCACTGGCACTGGACACTAAATCAATAGAAAAGTAAAGGACATACACTGGTAATTTTGTTTATAACAAACTCATTGGTACCATATCATTATCCGGAGTTTGTTATATCCATATAACATTTTCATAAGAAAAGTAAAATAAAGAAAGAATCTCGGGCAGAGAAAATATATTCCTTATATCCTGATTTCGCTATATCCACAGTCTTACATACAAATTTTACTATAAATCAAATATCATTTCTTAATGAAATATCATAAAAACCAGAATACACAAAATTTAATAAACAGTTTTAAAAAAACATGTAGCACTGATTTCTGTGAATGCTCTTTAAGAATGGTGTTGATTACCGGTAATGTTATTTTACATTGAAAGGAAGAGTCACCCCAAAAAGTTCCTGTCTGGCCGGTCAGGGAGAGAGGGATAACATGTACATGACGCCATGCAATCCTTCTACAATTGGCTTCCTTCCATCATTTCGAAAACAAATTTCAGTATAGCATCGCCTCTACTTAAAGGACCAACCATTTCTGACTTTTGTAACACTTTCTTAAAGCACATTTACCTGCCGAACTCTATACTTTAACACCAGACACTGGTCAGTCAGGACTATATAGATGCATACGTTAACCATTATTTAACTAGCTGTCGGTTCAGCAACCGGCCAATCAGATCTAACCACTGCTGGGATTCAAAACTTTGACCCTCATCCTACTCCCAAGGCAGATGCCACTATACCAAAAGTGACAGTATGTATGCACTGGCAAAGTGGGCGGGGAGGGGGCGGGTTAGAGAACCAGACCTTTTCATTCTAACATGTGGGAGCAATTGAAATTGCAAGTGAAAATCTATCACACACTTTTCACCCATGTACAGCTATTTCATTGTTTATCCAAGGTCGGAATAGAAAAACTTGCTACAGTAAAGTTATCTGCTTTCATATTAAAAAAATTATATGATGAAAATTTGATTTAAATTGCTTCTTAGAAGGACGCTTGTTGGTAAACAGAGAAGTAACTTTTACATGTTTCATTAACCCTTAAGTCCCTGTCTCAAAAATACATGGTTATTTCATTGTCGATATATACCAACAAAAATGCTTTAAATTTGCATTTGTGCATATAAATGTTAAATACTGCAATGTACAGCTGTTTCTCTTCCTCAGTAACCAACACGCCAGTTTGAGCCCCCAGAAAGAAATACCTGGCAGTGACGGTCAATTTTTTATAGGCTTTTTTGTCATGTAAGTACTTATGTCGCTTAAAGGGGCACTCCCTACAAAGTACATCTAGCAGATTAAATTCTCGAAACAAAGATTATGTGTTCAATGAACGCAAAATGATAAATAAATACAATTTCAAAAAAGAACCTATGGCAAAAAATGCCTCATTTTGCCACAATTAATCAGGTAAGGTGACTCATCAGCTGTCATATGCATCTATAACTTTTAATAATTATAATAACCAAGAAGTTGACGATCTTTGTTTACCTTGAAACTAGATTGTTTTTATAATAGCTCTATGTTTTCAAAAGTATGACATCACGGCAAAGCCGAGAATAGGTAAAACTGCAAAAATTATCTGTACCCAGATGTGCGAGCTGAGAATTATTTTTATGAAAATTAAGGGAAATCGTACATGCACAACTTAAGGACTACGCACCACGTTAGAACAACAAACCACAGTACCAGTAGTACCATGAGTACTGTACAGGGATACAATTGTTTATGAACTGTTAACTTAAAGTCTATTAAAACCTGACATTTTACCATATACCGGTATCTGACGGTCTGATCATAAGATATAGATATCGAGGGTTGCCCGCAAAACTGTTGTAACTGCGTTTTTATAAATTTTTCAGGAGAAGCTTAAAACTTCCTTATTTAAAAGAAAGCAATGTTTTGGCAACATGCTTTGGACATGTGTGTTGATATTACATTACTTTTAAAACAATTTTCTATTTTTCTATCTAGACTTGTTATAACTTGTTTTATTTAATAAGATTGTAGTTACCGCTGTATTGCAGGACATTTCAGATTTAAACATGTATAGTTGTACTGCAATATAGTTGTAACTAGACTTACTGCTCTTTTGCCGAATTATCTAGTTCATCTATAGATATTCATCCTGTCTGCAAGACTGTTGTAACTTGACTTACAACTCTCTTGCAGGAAGTTTTCAACAGTAAAAATATAGTAAGACATGCAAAGTACAACAGTTACTGCCTTTTGCAATTTGAAGAAAATTGGAAGGTGATGATTTTGTATCATTTATTGGAGTTATTAACTGGTGAACAAATGCTCTGTTATATTTAGGTTACTGAAATGTTTTTTTATTTTTAGTTTCTGAATTATACGTGTATACAGAGCAAGGTTAAACAGTTTCCACACTTCCAGTTAAGACAAACCTAACATTAAAACATATACTTTTTGAGAGAGCAATACAATATGAAATAACCATTTTATGTTTTGTGTTATTATGTAAATACATTGATAATCAGTCTGTTATATAATGCTAAAGGCTATGACCAAGCCAAAACACTTATTTTCACCAATACCTGGGTGATTTTGGCTTTTTACATTAATTTAAGTTACAATTACATTATGTATATGAGAAACCCCACAAAAAGGCAAAACTACTTACTACAAAAATTTACATTTGACAACACAATTTTTTATACCCGGTACCTTCAGATTAAGGAAGTTGCTGGTATTCATACCTAATGTCTGCGATTAGTATTTTGCTATCAGTAAAATTAATAGATATTAACTCACATAGAAACATTGCAAAAGGGGATAGTCTTCAAATTCATTATTTCTGTATGCATTAATTGAATACAGTTTATTTCTATTTCAATATGATACTTCACCGAAAATATTACACTCTGTACTTGTTATCTTCAATTGTACATAACAAGCAAACAAGTATATTATATAGAATGCTTGCTGTTAATGTGACAATAATCAAAAACATATAAATTGTAATCAAAGAAGGAATGCCAGTTTCCAGAGACTAAAAGTAGTGTTCCTCAAGACTATTCTTATGCTATTTCAATGTTCAAAGCAGGCACAAGAATAAGAAATCTTAAGGGATGTTTTCAATTGTTAAATAATCACCATAAATGTGACTGGAAAGTTTGGTGTATAATTTGTCACCATCATCAAGAATCTGATTTCATGTAGAAGTATGATCCCATTTATGCGGGGTGATAATTCTGCAAAAAGCGTATTGCTGCAGCAGAATTTGCTAGCATTGTCTAATATTTCACTAAAAACAAGGGTCTCCTTGGTGGTTACTATGAAGCCTGTATTGCCATTATGTACGCCACTTTTCTAAACCCAGGAAAAATGCAGCATAAACTTAGGTCTTACATCAGTTAATGTGATATTACCTTTCAAAGTAACTATCACAATTTGCCTAAAGACATTCAGCACATGCTTAATGTGACTCATAGAAAAATTAATATTACCAAAGTTAAAACTACATAAAGTACTTTGACTGAGTGTATAACAGTTTGACTTCTGTCGTATAAAGATTAATTTAATATGAAGAAAACGGACCATCCGAGACAACAAGAGCTGTCTGTAAGACAGAAGGCTACACTTTTCTCAGTGCTTATGATAAGCAAAACAAGAATCCGTGTATTTTCAACGTGTAAACAAGGGCCATAAGTAGCAAAATATAGGAGAGATTGCCGTGACGTCACACAGCAATTTAGATAAGATTGCTGTGGGCAATAACAGTTGTGTTTACAATGCTTGTGTACTGGAAAGGAATTTTTGAATTTTATATCTTTTTTGCTATCTGAAGGATTTTTAAAATTCAAAAAGTTATGAAATGCTCTTGATACTCGTATTTTTACATTAAAAGAGTTACTTACTCTCGCTTTCAGAAAGGTGTCATGATGGGATATAATCATTTCAACTTCCAAAGTAATATCTCAAAAAGTTATATCAATAAGTGGGACTCGTACGAAAAACTTAACCGAGATTCTAAGTTGGAAAGGGTCATAATTAAAAAGAAACCTTGACAGAGATATCCGCTCTTGCTGACATGTTGGGTCGTGACATTAACAAGTATTCCGAATTTTGAAGTAATATCTCAAAAAATGGACTGATACGTAACACTTAACTGAATTGTAAGTCAGAGTTACCTCTTCTTTTGCCTACAGATGATGCAAAACAAGAATTCCAAGTTTCACAGCAATAACTCAATAGTTTAAGTCTGGCCTTTACCCATATTTACCTCATATGTATTTTCTTAGTCAAACAAGGGCCATAATGCTGACAAAAGCCATGTACTTTTTCTTGTCTATTGATGGAGGTTATGATGGGAAATATGTTACATGTATTGTAGGTTTTAAAGGAACATCTTTAACGATTTTTGAAAAAAAAGATGCAGGGCATTGCATGTGAATGTTAAAAGTTTTCATGGAGTCTCCAGTTTTAATTTTATGGAGTAACTGTTTTATGGTTACGTCTTTTGAATTCTAGTAATTCTGTGATACCTTTCTTAGAATTTTTACTGGCAAGCATGGAAAAGCTGGTTTATTTTAAAAGTTCCTTCAGTTACTTTTACAATGAAAACAAAGACAAAAAATCTTGGTCTTTCATTAGCTGTCAGGGAAGATAAATCTTTATTTAAAGTCCCAGGATCACTTTGAAATTACATGTACTGATATCGTAAAATAAATTTATTGATAGTACAACGATGGAGCCATGTTCTTTTTACTCTGAAACAATGTTGACATTTGCCATTCTTCAGTATTCAAGTTCTTTCTTCACAAATAAGAGTTGCCACAAAGCATTTCTTATTCTCTGCAAATACTTGCTCTATTTCTAACATATTCTTATTAAATTAAAAAGCATAGTAAGGAATGTTTTTGGTACAAGTAAGGTCATTTCCTTCAGGACATATAAACTAATTGTAACTGTGCTCCTAGAACTTCAAAGAGAATTTGTGCATTATGAATAAGGGCCTGAAAAGCTTATAAAACATCTGTAGTGCCATCAGGACATTGTATCACAAGACTAAGTATTCTAACAATTGTTGTAAATTACACCAAAATATTTCACAATTATTCAAGTGTTACATAGTATTCTTAACAATTATAAGTTTTGAAAAGTGATTAAGAATATTTATTTCTGGTTAGGGCTATTGATCATTGTCAACAACATTGTTTTGCACATTTAAGATGATTTTATGGAATCTATCATGCATTTGAAAAACTTTCAGTTCAGGTCATCTTTGATATGGGAAACTATTGGCAACACTTTTCATCACTGATTCCCATTGTGATTCTTGTTGACAAGAAATATCAATGTTACAATAAGATTCAATGTAAAGAAAATATTTCCATTAAATATACTGTTGAAGCTCACCTTCTCAAACGAAACTTGAATAAAACAAACAAAATAATTTTCCATCAGCCATTATAACAATATCAGAGTTTTAACTTTCAGTGTTTTGATTAAAGCAAGAAATACTTTGTTCTATGCCATCACTTCTTTATCTTTAGGTTAAC